>CM041780.1:70218270-70365826 GCA_023374045.1 Limonium bicolor
GAGAAAATAATTAAGAACTATGAAGTGCGAAGAGCACGGATTATTAAGTACAGACATTGGACATGTCTTAAGACTTAGAGATTAAACTATAAAGCACAACAAGTACTAAACAGTGGTTTCAGATTAAGAATCATCCTCAGACCAAAGGTCAGGTGGAAAGGACGATTTAGACACTTGAGAGAACGCTAAGAGTATGAACATTAGATCTTCAGAGAGAATGGATAAACAAGCTACAACTCATTAAGGTCGTGTATATATAATAACACGTGTCTAGTGAGAGACCTTTAGTAATAAATTATGAGCATGCAGGATAAGGATATACAACACTATAAAGATAAGAAAGGCAGTTAAGCCTAAGATTATCAGAGTCGCACAGTGGAAGCTAGCAGACCGTTAGCTTAAATAGGTTTCACATACTTGATGAACGGAAAAAAAAGGAGTGATGTACCATACATCTTCCAATGGAACAAATATAAGACTTATCAGCTAAATGTTGTAGAACCTGTGAGTAAGACCCAAAAAAAGTTAAGGAAATGGTTAAATACGTTAAGAATCCTCGATATAGAGACTAAGCCAGTTATATGGTTAAGACCCTCTGATCGCATTATAAGTGAGATAGGTGACATGGAAGCTAGAATGCTTGGTGAGAATTAGACATCTTGAACCTATGTTCAAGGATGATATAATGTTGATTACGTGGACGTAATCCATTTTAAGGGGTAGAGTGAAAAACCGCTTAGCGTATGTTTATGTACGGAGTACGTAAACTACTGTGTGCATAGCACAAAAGAGTTTGAGAATTTGTGTTTGCATAAACTTTTGAACTAATTATGGTTATTGCGCACAGAAGATGCGAATACCATACATATTAAGTACCTATCGTGTTAACTCCGTGTGAGTACAAGTTAAGAGAATTAGTAAAGAGGATTAAGGAAACTAAGGAATATATGAGATATGAGTCGGTGTGAAACTACATGTGAGATAAGATTAAGAGAACACTATGAGATATTATTCGATAAGAGTAATGAGGCAGGAAATAGTAATGCTATGAGGTATAAGATCGTAAGAATTGGTATGGAACAAACATTGAACTTTAGTAGGATTAGAGTCCTGAGGTAATTACTAAGAGATGAACGGGGAATGATTGATGGACTGAGTCCACACCTTGGAGATGTATTGATTACGACTAGAAAGACTAAAAAGATAGAAAATTGGAAATGAGTGATTATTTGATGTTGAAAATGACGTGGAAGGTGGAACTTGATTTTCTAGGGATCAGGGAAACCGAACACAATTGGGGTGAAAGGATAGTTCTACACTGATGCTGATCACATCAGGTCGGATGATTCCCGAAACTCCCTACAAGTGGTACAATTTAACGACGTTAAGAATAAGGCATAAGAATAAAATGGAATTGGAGTTGATTGTATTTTCAAATAGAGGGAATTATCCCTCACCTGACCTCGTAAGAAGTATTTTCTTTTTACTGAGCCTCGCCCACGAAGTCGAGGACGCATGAGCCTTTGTCTTCGGACCAGTGACATGGGGGGACAGAGTGGTTTTGTATTCTATATCCCATGAAGCGAGGACGAATGTGCCTTTGTCTACGGACCGTTGACATGGGAGAATACAATGAAAATTATGTGATTGTTTTAATCTTCAAAAGGAACAAAGGGAATTTTGAGTGCTATACATGCTTAAGCATGTTGTGTGATGAGTGAGTATAAATATAAGACAGACCTAATGAGTCAATAAGCTTAAGTACATATAAGCACGATCTATATGATCCGTGATACGAGATAAACCGTGTTGTTCTAATGATATAAGATGAATGGGAACTTTGGGGACAAAGTTCTTTTAAGGGGGTAGATTGAAATACCCCAAACCTAAGTATGATAAGTAACGTCAATTTATGATGTAATAAGGCTAAAACATGCCTTAGTAAGATTGGTAGACAAACTAAACCAAAGAAAACACAAGAAAACGTCATAAGGCAATTTAAGAAAATGGCTCTAAGCTTGAAGTAACCTTGATTATCACCAAAATATCATTCTTAGACTTTATTAACATACTATGGACATGTTAAATCAATTACCAAAGGAAACCAAGCTCAAAAAAGCTTAAACTAAAACACAATTGTGCTTTAAGGACTCTGAAAGCACATTTTTGAAAATTGTCTTAGAAATGGTTTTGAGTGGGTTAAATGCCTATGATTACATCTTAATCAACATGTGTACTAATTAGTATCACATTACCAAGCCTAAATCAATGGGAAATCAAAAATTTCAGAATATGTGCACTAATTTGTGAATAGTGCTCAAATAGTGCTAGTTTAGCATTAAGTCAACATAAGTCAATTAGTTGGTCAACCAAGACCACATATATCTCAAAATTAAGGAGGGGGGCGGTTTTGAAGTGGTGACTCACCACATGAGCTAGCATATTAAGAAAAAAAGAGGAAAACTAGTAATAGTACTATTTACTTTTTAAAAGAAAATCTTACCTTTTAGCCTACCTTCTATCCTCTTCTCCATTCATTCTCTTCTTCCACGGTTTTCTTCACCTTCTTCATCATCTCTCAACCGTGAGAACCAGCCCCATTGTTTGCCTCACCTTGCTTTACCCACCAAATCTCCCATTAGCTCCAAATCAAGAACTAAACACATTTATTCTTAGTTAGGTCAAGCTCTTGCTTCCTATCTTTTCAAAGTTGTAAAAGCTTTAATTTGGAGCCATGGGAAATTGCCATTAGAGGAGGAGAAGAAATTAGCTTGAAGGTTCACTAGCTTCTCCATTCATTCAGGTAAGGAAAATGTAAGAAAAATCATCTTTCCATCATTTTTCCTTCAAGACCGAAAATTACCACTCATGGAGCCTTGTTTTTAGAGCCCTTGTTCTAGCTTGATTCTATTCTCCAAGGACTAGAGGAGGTCCACCTTGATTCATATCCACTTAGCTTAAGGCTTCAAAGGTAAACAACCATCTTAGTACCTTAAAACACATTTTTAACCTAACATTGAATTCTATGAGTTTAGGCATGTTGCTTAGTACTCATTAGATAATTTTGAATGTGGATTAGAACATTGGCAATAGGATTAAACCTTGGCCGATTTTCCATCAAGAAAACCAAAGGAGGAAATTGAGAGAAAGCTTGGAAACAAGGTAAATTGCATACCTAATAGTGGTTTAAGGTTTAAGGAAGGAGATTTAGATAGGTACTAAATGTAGCTTAAAGCCTACATTACGTAATGGGTTATACAACCTAGGAAAAGAATTAAACAACTTGTGAACTTGTGACTAAGGAGCCAATGCGAATGAATGTTAGTAAGATGAGCTTAAGTTAAGTATGAGAACACTTATATTGCTATGGGAGATTGTTGTGTGTATTTGCAGTTTGAAAGCTTTATATGTGGGAAATCAGTGTTTAAGTTTAAGTCATTTAAGGGCTAGAGCCATGTCATTTAAGAGCCTTAGTGCTATGCAATTTTCAGATTACCTGCTACTTATTGAGTTGTTATGATGGGTTGATTTTGGTGAGAAATATGATGGGAAAATATTTGATGTGTGTGAGATGATTGAATGGTCAAGACTAAGCATATGGTTTATGATAATAGCTCGAGAAGCTATGGCGCAATTTGGGTAGAAACAAAGTGTTTAAGTGGTTGTTGTGAGTTAAAGTAACCAAGGGTTTACTAGGAAGCATTAGAAGGAATTTGAGTGGAAAAGAGTTAACAAAGGTGTTCTTGCGGATTAGAATGACCTAGAGTTGTCAAGGAGGAATTAGAGGTTTGGTGGGTGTATTAAACACACCAAATCATGGTACGAGGAGTGTTTAAGATTTGTGCAAAAATCAGGAGGAATGATTGTAACGTTTAAGAGATTTAGGTGTGACTAGAGAATAAAACAATGAGAATCTTTGGGAGGCTTGTGTAAGGAAATAAAGAATACTAGTAGTGGATTAATAAGATTATATTTTGGATCGTAATAGTGGACTGGGGTGATGGAGGTGAACTATAAGAGAATGTAGTGAGTGTCAAAGGAAAGACTAGGGATGTATAATGATGCATAATCATTGAGAATGATGAGTAATTGAGTAAGGAGATGGAAATTTCTAAGAGGGTGAAGCATGGTCAAGTAATGAAGAACAATGTTAAGGTGTTAAGAGGATGGAAAGAAATGTATAGGTATGTGCAATTTTAGAGTGATGAGTAACAAATGGAAAGAAGATGAAATTGTGCATGGGGATGCAAGGTAACCTTTGGAAGGTTAGCAAAGGAAAGATGGTTGAATAAAGATGTTTGAGGAGGGGTTACATTGATGGAAGGGAAATATTTTATTAGTTGAAGTCTTATGTGATTACTTGTTGGAAATATAAGGAATTAAGTAACAAGTGTTAGAAATTTCTTGTGAGAATTGAGTAAATGGTTAAAGAGGTTTTAGTGGATGTTTTAAGGTGAGTTTAAGTGCCTATATGGTATTAAGACATATTGGGGAAACTTGTGGAGGAGTTTGAGAGCAATTAGACAAATTTTGGGAAGAATCTGCACTGGACCGACCCAGGGCCGACCCTGTCTGGGTCGGTCGGACTGTAAATCACTGGGCGGAAATGATTCTGTAATGGACCGACCCAGGGGTTGGGTTGGTCGGTGGGTTGGTCGGGCAAAATTTAACGAACAAAAATGTTTCTGGAACGAACCGATCCAGAGGGCCTTGGGTCGGTTAGGCTGGCCTTGGGTCGGTCTGGTAAGTTTTAGAGAACGAAAAAGTTACTGGAATGGACCGACCTAGGGGTTGGGTCGGTCGGTGGGTCAGTCGACCCTTAAGATATATATAAAAAAAAGGAAATTTTAAGAATGCTAAGATATATTAGTAGTAATTTACTAAGAGAGTAATGATGATAAGAAGGATGAGAATATAAGAACTTAAGTGGGATGGGGATCATTAGTGGCTAAGTAATTTAAGTAAATTGGAAGTAATTAACAACCTTAATTGGATGAATGTTTTAGGGTTTGAGTATTTGGACTCCGGAGGAGAGTAAGCAACCGAACAACCAACGGTGTACGGTATGGTTTTCTTGTGACCTGCTTGCTAACGAGGTGTCCCTCGGCTTGTGTGCTATTTGTTTATGTGTGCCGACTTAACAAGATAAAGCATGCAACCGGTTTTTATTTCACTTATTGTGTGTGTGTTTTCTTTACACTAACACACGTGACTTGAGATTAGTTGCTAACTAAGTTTAGTACACTTTGGAATGAGATGAGGAATTACACTTCTATAACAGTTGGTTAATACCCGTGAAGGTTTAACTAACACTTGGTTTATAAGATTTTCATTAACTGGAACTTAAGGGGAGTGAGGAATCCGGGACTGACTCCGGTCATGCATGTTAAGGAAAGGGGGTCGGTATCTGAATCAGAATCAACTTCCGCTTAAGGATTTGTCTTCGGACTTGTTGCCTAGGGTCGAATGTCGGCTCAGCTACATTGGATTTTCAGTCCAAGGTAGGAGGCAAATTAAGATGGTGCGGTAGGATCACCTAAATCCTAATTCCAAGATAAGTTGTTTATTCAACCAATGGAGTTAATAGCTCATTGGCTATGGTTACTTTTGACCCGACAAAAATAAACATTGAGATAAGATACAACCATTTCTAGTTAAAGAACGGTTTGTATACTGAGATTGAGGTAAGGATTAAGGTTGAGGTAAGTTAAGAATGGACTGAGGTTAAGAGGAATTGTAACTTGGGGAGTTAACTGAATTACTCATTTTACTAAGGGAACACTTTTAAGTCGTTCATTGTGTGTGAACTATATTTGTTCGTTTATGGATTGTTGTTTTATTGCACTTCTTATTTATGTGGTGTATCTAATCAACTCCATGCCATTGACAATTAGTCGTCGTAGCCCCGTTAGCTTGGGGCCATAAGAGAAGTACCAGCAAAGGTGCTGACCCCCCCCCGGGGGCTACTGTTTATATTTTGCAGGAGAATGACAGAAGACGACAGTCCTGAGAGTAGGATCGGGTAGAATTACTTCGGGTGGTCTTCTTTTAGTTGTACGAGTTGTGCATGTACACTCGTTTAGTAAATGGTATGAGATGTTAGTAAGATGTAATAGGATTTGAAATACTTGTACTGAGGACATGTATTGGTTAAGGTTAAGTATACATTAATGTTCGGTATATTCTGTTAGACAGACCGTGGCAAGGTCCTGGAGTGTATTAAATTCCGTTGCGACATTTATATATTTGTTGTTAAGCTTGCAGTAACCAGGATTGGATTGAGATGGGGTGTTACAATCGAGGAAGAAAAAGAGGGGAATTGAATGGAGGAAGCTTCTGGGTTTTCAAACGTGGGAGAAGATGAAGATCAGACAAGAATGACGGGGCTTATCTAAGTTAGGTTTTTTGCTTTCTTCAAATCGATGGTGAGATCAAGACAATGGTGTAGGCGGATGAAGGGTGCATATCGAGAAGATGAAGAAGAAGGGAAGGAGTGTCTGGCTTAAAATAGGGAAAATGACGGGGTTCTTCGATGGCTAGAATTAGGCCCCATTCTTTTGCCTGGCTGAATTGAGAGCTGATATCAGTTGTCAGTTGAAATTAGAAAAAGTAGAAGTAGAGAGAAAAAATAGTTGATATGACAATTGATGTATGTGACATACAGAGAGAACAAACTAGCTGATCAAATAAACTAGCTTATAATATTGATTAAAGAATTGGGCCTTAGAAATGTTAGGGTTAATTTGCGGGCTTAGTTTTCTGGGTCGGGTCAAACGGGTCCACAGGTCAAAACCTGAGTTAGGTAATGAAAATATAAAAACAATTTTGTTTATAACAAGATTTGAACCCAGGTGGCTTACATCCCTCATATATGCACTAGGCAAATGAGCTACTAACTTAATTTGGTAAATGAATGTAAGAAATAATACATTTATCCTCATTTGAGCAGAGTAATTCTAAAAAAAGAATGCTAATGATTATATACAGTAAGACAAAATAGTTTTAGAGTAAATTACTCAAAACCCCCTAGAGGATTTAGGATATTACAGTTAACCCCCTTGTGTTTATCATAATTACTAGTAACCACCTCGAGGTTAAGGTATCTTTGACTACAAGCCCCCAAACTATAACTCTATTATTAGGAAGTTAACTATATGTTAACTATCAACTTAATCATATTAATAAGGCCATGCTAGACAAAACACTACTTAATCTGTATTATTATTTTCCTAAAAATGACAAGCCTTCCTTGAAAATGCATCTAAAGTGGGATGAGAGAGAGTTAGATGATGTTGATTATGTAGTTTTGTTGTCCAGCCTAGCATTATTAATGTGATTAAGCTGATAGGTCAACACATAGTTACCTTTTTTATCACAGAGTTATAGTTCAGGGCTTCGTAGTCAAAGATACCTTAATCTTGAGGTGGTTACCAATAATTATGATAAACACAAGGAGGTTAACTGTAATATCCCAAATCCTCAAGGGGGTTCTGAGTAATTTACTCATAGTTTTATCTAACAAAATGAATTGTTTTTCCTGCTAATGAGCCATGAAATGATGGAATATAAACAAAATATCATTTAGTATCAAATAAATGAAATAAATGAATGCTAAGTACAAGAAATAGTATTAATATGATGATTGCAAAAATATACGCAAATGTAATAAAAATGGGAATTAAATTGGATACATGTGTAGTAAAAAAAACATGAAGTACATAAAATAGTGAAATCATACTAATACACTGAAGATAAAATACGAGTGAATGTCATAAAAATGGAAATTGAATCAAATATCTACGAATAGCAGTAAATAAGATAGAATAAAGAAGTAACAAAATAAAAATGAGATAAAGGGAGTTAGTCGAATTAGAGACAAAATGAAACATGCTAGTACGGAATATAAAAAATGTACATAAATGAAGAAAATGATTCCAAAAATAATAATGATAAAGAGACAAAATAAAAGCAATTACTAATACAGAAAATACAAGTTAAAGTATCAATGAAATTAAGTGAGATAAAATAAGCAAGTAACAAAATAGCATGAACAAAAATAAAAACGAATAGGCAAATAAATAAGCGAATAAAACATAACTGACTAACAAGAAATAAATCAAAAATAAAATGGTAAACTAGGCAAATAACGAAAATGGACAGGTTTAAAAACGAATGCTTTGAAAATTGATTTAAAAATTTGTCATAAAATTATAGTTTTGTGTTGGCACACACGTCAATACGCTTTGAAAAGAAAGGCGGTGACCCCTCTTATTTTATTCATTATTTCAGAATTTGCTTTATGGGGTGAGAATTTTTGGTGTCTACACCAGGGTCTAAGGGCTTCAACTGTAAATTCTATAAAAATCACTGGAAAATTGTTGGTAACTATGTAATAGAGGAAGTTTTAAAAGTCTTGAGAGGGGGATGTATGATTTTAATGACTATTACATAGCACTCATTCCAAAAGAAAAAGGGTCAGTAGATATAAGCAAGTATGGGCCAATAACTTTGTGTAATTTCATTTACAAAATTGTCTCAAAAGTGTTAGCCCAAAGATTGCAAGATATCCTGCCTAAGCTGATATCTAGTGTAACACCCTGGATTTTGCCTTAAAACATAGGTTATTAAATAACAAAACTAACGGTGAAAACGGACTCCAAACGAGCCCTAAAAGTGCAAAACAAGCTTAGTCCGAACTTGTGTCCGGACATGGGAAGTTCGGACACAAGTCGAGAGTTGACAAGGCTAAAACCAAGGACGTCCGAACTTGTGTCCGGACTTTGAAGTTCGGACACAAGTCGAGTTTCAAAGTCCGAAAATTCTACACGGCGTGTCCGAACATTGGTCCAAGCTTACAAGTTCGGACCTAAGTCGAGACTTGCAAGTCGACCTCGTCCTCGCATGCTGTCCGAACATTGACGTTCGGACAGAAGTCCGGACACGACAAAACAGAGAAACCTTCTTAAGCTCTCGGGGCCTGTCCGAACATGGATGTCCAGACGGACGTTCGGACAGGTCCTGATATGCATCTTTACCAGCGAAAACAGAACCACATCAACACCAAAATAAACATAATAACTTAGCAACCAAAGAAGAATCATTGCAATAACTTAGTACCTCAAATGATAACAAAAACACTATCGAAAGATCTCTTATACAGAAAGTAAACCTCCATCATAACCAAAACTTCTTAAAGAACAATACCAGTAAAACACTTCCACTTAATAGCAGCGGAATAGCAAAATCCAAAAGGCGTTACCGCTACACTCTAACGAAGAGTGCTCAGGCTTTAAACTACTAACCAAATACCAAAACGTTTCCAAAACTTGTAAAACATAGCAATTCCAAAACATAACTCAACTCAAAAATAGGCGTAGTAATTATCCAGTCGTCCTAAGCTATGTGATAGCGTGTCCCCAATCCCCAATTCAGCCATGAGTACCTGCGATCATAAAACAACAATACAAAACGCGAAGGGATCGCAAAAATCAGTAAAACTGAGTAAACATCGCCTCAACTTGTAAAGTACATGTTGAAACTCATTTTACATTTGCAAAGCATTAACTCACACCATAACATTAATCAATTTCGCCAACTCCAAATCACCATTAGCAAAACATTTCGGGGGAGAACTTTCCAAGAATCAAATCAATAGTTTACACGGACGACCGCCAAATCGGGTCGTAACAATCAGAATCCCACCTCACTCTATGTCCTTAAGTGTGCACACCCCCCAGAAGGTAACTTATGACCCAAAGGAGTAGATCATTAGAGCTTAACTGCAAGTAATGTCTGCAGGCAAAAATAATAAGAATATCCACGGGGTACATAGTACCAATAGTTTCACAGAGCGCCAATAAGGCACCAACAATATACACGGAGAACCAAGAGGTACCAACAATCCCAATAACCAATTCAGAGAAAGTCTCCCAAAACATTTATTCAATCCCTTTTGCAAAACATCACACTAGAATACACAGGGGAAAATAATTCCCAAACTTTCACAATATCAAAACCACATCCAAACCAATCCATTGTTAATTCGCAAAAACATAGAGGTAGAGAATGTTGAGCACAACATTTACCTGGATACGCTCACCGCCACAGAATTACTCAGCAAGATCAGCAGTAGCGTCCGTCAGGGAATTCGGTGTCTAGAATTGTAAGTAGAAGCACAATCAGGAACTACTCGAATACCAAAGAAGTAACTCTCTAACCTTACCAATGGATTCCCCTTACCCTTCTGCCAGATCCGGCACCAGAGAAGCAGCCTAACGGCGACAGGGAAACAAGAACAAGAATTAAGAGAGGTTAGGAGCTTGAAGAAAGAGAGGAGCGTAGAGACAGCATATTGAAGATGAAGAAGATCATGACAACGATTGTGTTATTAAATAGGAACGATGTGAAATTAATTAAGTAATTAGTAATTAACTAATAAATATACCTAGTTTTAGAGAAAGGGGAATTTATAAACAATATTGTAAAATAACCTGAAATTAGTTTATAAATCAGATTTCAATTTAAAAGTAAATGAATAACGTTAAAATCATGGAAGGATCTAGATTCAAGATTAGAGAGATAAATAAATATTATTTGGTTAAAGTAAAAAATAAAAGAAGGGCTAACTGATCGCTATTAAAGGATGAGAAGAATTATTTAAATAGATAGATAAAAGAATAAATACATAGTAGCTGAATAAAATAAGTTAGGAAGAGGAAAATATTTTAGGAAGGAGTAAAAATCCAGTTTGTATTCTTGGACATAATAGAGTTGTTTGAGACGAACGTAAATATATATATATATATATTGTTTCTCTGGGCCTTTATTAATCTTACCAATAACATTCTCGGCTATATACTAATTTAATCCTATGCCAAAATTCACGGGTATTTCATCTCATCCCCCTTAAAAGAAAGCTTCGCCCGCGAAGCTAAGCGTAGATAATGCTCCAACCAAAAGACTGATCTGTAAGCTGAATCCAACTGAACTTGACATAAGTCTTAAACGGTTACCTGCTCAAAAAGCTGAGGGTATTTCTTCTTCATTTCCTCTTCGACCTCCTACGTCGCCTCCTCAGTCCCATGATTCGACCACAACACCTTGACCATTCGGGTGGACTTCGATCGGGTCTCTCTTGTCTTGGTGTCCAATATTTTAATGGGGTACTCCTCGTACGATAGGTTCTGCTCCAACTCCAGCACCTCAGGCTATAGCACGTGGGACGGGTCGGGAACGTAACGCTTCAGCTGAGAGACATGGAAAACATTATGGACTCTTTCCAGCTCACCAGGTAGTGCCAACCTGTGGGCCACCTCTCCAATTCTTTCTAGGACCTCATAAGGACCCACGAATTTGGGGCTCAATTTCCCCTTCTTCCCGAATCTGGTTACCCCTCTCACGGGAGACACCTTCAGGAAGACTCTATCACCAACTTCGAATTCAACCGGTCTCCTCTTTAAGTCAGCATAGGACTTCTCCCTATCCTGGGCCGCTTTCATTCTGCTCTGGATGATTCGGACCTGCTCTATCGTCTCCTCTATCAGTTGGGGTCCCATTATTACCGTGTCACTGATGTCGCTCCAACATAAAGGGGTTCTGCATTTCCTCCCATACAAGGCTTCATAGGGAGCCATCTTAATGCTAGAGTGGTAACTTTTATTATATGAGAACTCCACCAGATGAAGTCTGTCTGCCCAAGTCCCCTGAAAGTCCATGGCACATGCCCGAAGCATGTCCTCTAAGGTCTGGATAGTCCTCTCCGTCTGACCATCCGTCGCCGGGGGAAAAGCTGTGCTCAACTTCAATTTAGTACCCATAGCCTTTTGGAACTGCTGCCAGAAATGTGCCAAGAATCTCGAGTCTCGATCAGATACTATCGTCTGTGGCACACCATGGTATCTGACCACATACTTAATGTATGCATCCACTAGCTGACTCATAGACCAAGTGCTCTTCATAGGGATGAATCGAGCGGACTAGGTGAGTCGATCCACGATCACCCATATCTGGTTGACTCCACCCTTTGCCGACGGTAGTCCAACTACGAAATCCATAGAAATAGAGTCTCACTTCCATTTGGGTACTTCCAAAGGCTGCAACAATCCTCCCATCCTCTTATGCTCGAACTTCACCTTCTGACAGGTGAGGCATCTAGATACAAACTCTGCCACCTCCCGTTTCATCTTCGGCCACCAGAACAGCTTCTTCAGGTCCTTGTACAATTTATCCCCGCCTGGGTGGACTGAATAGGGAGTATTATGAGCCTCCTTCATCAGTCTCTCCTTCACATCTGCACAACTCTGAGGAACGCACCAACGGCCTCTGAATCTAAGACGGCCATCGTCGTGGATCTCGAACCCTTCTGCCTTACCCTCCTTCAACTTCTCCCTGATGCGTTTCAGCTTAACATCGCCAGACTGTCCTTTGAGTATCTCCCCATAAATGTCGGAGGAGATGCTCATCTGGAACAATCTCACTTCTCGCTCAACACCTCCGGACTCCATCACCTCCAAGTCCAATCTCTTGAAGTCACGAGGTAACACCCCAACATACAACAACATACTTAACATTAAACTGCAGCGGAAAATACACATCATCACATAACTTAACTCATCGGTGTTACACGCCGTTAACCACCCACGTGGCTAACAAGGCTAACATTTACACAACTGTATCGGTCTGATGGACTAGATCCCCGAGCAACTATACAACACCATCTCTTTTATTACTACCAACATTCTTTATACAAATACCTTCCAACTGTACCGAGTATTTACAACTAATGCCGAGAACAAATTCGGTCTTACTACACCTACAGGTTACAAGTGATTACACCAATTACCCGTACGCAACAACTACCCCGTCCTACTCTCGAACGGCTCCAGCTCCTTGTACCTGAAATAGAAAAAGGAAAGAAAGGGTGGCCCCCCAGGGGCTCAGCACCTTTGCTGGTATGGTAATCCCGTAGCCCACATGCTACCGGGCCACGCACAACTATTTGTCGTCTTAGCATGCAGTTGATTACATTTAAATCAAGCATGTGAAACATAAACTCACAACGCGATACATTTCACCCCAATGGGCTTAACAAACATAACTCATTTACACTTAACCAATCACTCTATGAGTTCTTCAACCCTATAGTATTTCTCCTCTAACGGAGTTATTACCTTAACAGACGACATTTACCCACTATCGGGTTTCCACAAACGTCCCTTTTACATTCTAGGAATCATATCCATGATCCTCATATTTCACTTCTAAGCGACATATAACATCACATCACATCACAATAACCTTGCAACATACAAATAACACATACATAACGGGTACGGATCTCTTAGGAACCGGCCCAAACATAGTTAATACACTGGTGAGCCTAGAGAATGATATCACCCCATGTTAAGCTCGTTATAACAAAACTCATTACCGCCCTAATAGTCGGACGAGTAACTTACCTAAAGATGGATCGGAATTAGTGACCCGAACACACCACACAAACACATGTTCCCCCTAAACCGATCGTAAGTCAGAATAGCTAAGCTTTGGGATAAGCTAATGGGAGATCATAACCCGTGAGGGAAACAACCATAACAGAGAGAAGGGTAAAGCTAAAAAGGATACCCACTCCCAAACAACGCGCGACCGGCCAAACCGGATTCCTCACTACTGTTAGTACATACTTACTTTAGAATATTAGTTAGAACCCCACTATGGAGTCTATCACACCTACACACTTACAGTATCACAACTGGGTTAAACATACAAGGGAGATCCCTACATTCACATATACATATCACACAATTAACACATGCATAGCCGTGGTTAGTACGTCCCGTGGTTCGGGTCGTTCACTCCGAATACCAAACTCTCATGTGATCCTAGACTCAGTCAACTAAGGTTAACACTTCCGAGGTTAAATGGTATCGAAGTTGTACACGCCACATATATGAATTACTGTAAACTCATTACATGTTTTATCTTACAACGTGGCAAACATACAGAAAAACACATTGGCATACAAGCCGGTGTAATCCGGTAGGACACAGGTTGCAAGAAAACCATACCTGTCACCGGAGTCCACTTATCATGTCCATTTATGTTCCTCGAGCAATTCTCGGACAACTGACAACATCACATGTATTTTTATTAACATCGGGGTAACATGTTTGTTTAAAGTCTAATGATCATAACTTACCCTCGTTAACTAGTTAAACAACTTGACATTTTTAACTTGTTTTACTTTCACATTTTATTACAACTTTCCACCCACTTGGTTGTCTTTATATCACATCTAACATGTCCTTATAACACTCCTAACATGACCTACATAACTCTATAACATCACCTCTAACTTATCCCCATCTTTAGTCATCGTTTAATAACCTAGAACCAAATTTATAAAGTGGTCCGGGACTTGGTCCCTAACTTAGGTCCCGGACCTACACTTGGCAATCTTCTCGGTCTCTTTTAATGGGGTGGTCCGGGACTTCATACTGGTCCTAAGTCCCGGACCATTCTAGGCAAAATCTCTCGGGCAATTTTAAGGGGTTGGTCCGGGTCCTTGTACAAGACCCAAGTCCCGGACCCAAATCTGTGTATAACTCTCGGCCTTATTTGCACTCATGGTCCGGGACATGATCCATGACCTAGGTCCCGGACCCAACCTACAGAATCAACGTACTGGCATTTTTCATGTCCTACTGTGTAAGTTCTCTACACCCATCAAATGTATAAACTTCCCAGTACACTCTTATACTCAAAACTTCACCAAATATACACCACATAACAACATAGTGCACAACTTAAATTGCATAGCACTTAGGCTCTTAAAATGCATAAATCTTAAACACTGAATTTCCACAATATATTTGCCTTTCACCTGCAAATACAAACAGCAATACGTATGTCCTTTACTAGTCTTTTGAGAACATTTTTCTAAGTCATTTACCATTGGCTCTTTAGATAGTTTCAGTAGACAACGTACGTTCATTTTCCAAAGGAATATTAAGCTATTTTGGTTAACATAAAACATGGAGGAAACACCATTTTTCTTTGAGTTTCCTTACCTTGAAGCAAAGGAGAACAATAATATGTAAAAAGATGGACTCAAGCTCCTTCCATGGAGATTCCTCTTGGCACCAAAGTGGAGCTCTTGAAGATTTGAAAGGACTAGGTCGAAGAGCTTGACGAGACTAAGAGATCGGTGGTCTTAGTTTTTAATTTGGACAAGTGAGCTAGAAGTTACAAGGATTTGAAGATGGCATATGGTGCTGTGTGGTCGATCTTGAAAGAGAGCAATGAAGGGGATGGCTACGTGAGACAGCAAGAGCAAGTGAAAGAATGAAGAGAATCACTGATTGTAGTTGCTTTTTGAAGATATTAATTACGTAAAGCAAATAGTGCTTTTTCAATCACTCACTTATTTACTCACTTATTTGTTCAATCAGCTAGCAAGGTGACGACTCACCACATGTAAAACCGGCCCCCATTTAAATATAAGGGGTTATTTAGTCTTTATTGCTCAATTAAATTACATATGTTAACATATGTTACAAACTAGCTTAATTTAGTTACTATTCATAATAACAAGGCACTTTGAAGCGAAATTCTTGATTTCCCATTGATTTAAACTTCCAAATGTGATACTAAGTAGTACACATATTAATTAAAGAGTATTGATGGACATTTAGCCATTCAAAACTCATTTACATGACAGTTACTCAAAAACGTGCTTTTAAGGCTCCTCAAAGCACATTTTGTGTTTTAACTTGTTTTCAAGCTTGGTTTTCTTTGGTAATTGATTTAATAAGCTCATTAATATATAAGTAAGGTCTTGGTAAGTTCATTAAGCCTTAACCAAGATTATCCCAAGCTTAGAGCATATTTTGCCCTTATTGCCTTCAAGGCATTTTACTGTATTTACTGTCTTTTAAATTGTTTACTAATGTTACTAAGACTCTTTTTAGTCTTAATAATTTATTATTTAATGTTTAAACAACTTATTAAGGTTTGGGGTATTTCAATCTACCCCCCTTAAAAGAACTTCGTCCCCGAAGTTCACACTTCCCACATATCATTGGGTTAGAATACGGGAATTACTTGTATAATAAAACACTTCCATAACCAAACATACTTTACATCACAGTCCCGGACTTAGCGGTCCGAGTAACATATCCACATCCATACATAACATACTTACATAGTAACCTCGGACTTGCTGGTCCGGGTACCTTAACAACATTTGCACATACATAACAACCCTTAGACTCTCTTGTCTGGGCACATAACAACATTTAGACCCATAGGTCCTGATAACATAACATCCTTTAGACACATAGGTCTATGTAACACAGCAACATTTAGACTCATAGGTCTTGGTAACATAACACTTCGGACTTAACCACGTTAGGACTCAAGGTCCAAATAACAATTTTTCTTACACATTCCACACCACATGTCTTAGCATGAATAGCAACTAAAAATTTCTTTTACATACTCTATGTTCCCGTAGAACCCGGTCGCGATGGACACATATTGTCCCCGTTCCTTTGGGAGGTCAAAACAATCACTTAAATTTAAAATTTCTTATGAGATTAAGTAAGAGAACTTATTTATGTAAGGTATCTATCGACGTTTTATAAATACCGGTTCCAAACCCTTTGAAAACACATACAACTCCAAGTCCAACTTATGCTCTTTATTCGCTTTTTTTTTTCCAGCGTGGTTATTTGTGACCACTTGTAGGGAGCTTCAAGAATCATCCAACCATGATGTGATCAGCATCAATGTTGAACTATCCTTCCACCCCAATTTGTGTTCGGCTTCCCTTGATCGCATGCAAATCAAGTTCCACCTCCCACTTCATTTTCAAACATCAACTAATACACTCATTTGACATTTTCTATCTTTTAATCCTTCAAGTCATAAACATACATCTCCAAGGATAGAACTCTGTCTATCAGTCATCTCCATTCACTTTAATCCAGTTACCTAGGGAATCCTATTCTCACTAGGTTCTATGTCGGTTTCATACCCTTTCATAGATCACTATATTGTACATATACATATATTTGATCAAAATACAACACACAGTTTAACATTTAGTATCATATGAACATATACTGTCGGGTTTTTAGTTCCCCCGGAGCTCTTTACTCCCACACTTGTACTCTCACACACAACTGTTGCCAAAATGAACACATTCATCACAATGGTACACATTCATCACAATGGTATTCGCATCTTCTGTGCGTAATTACCACAATTAAACCATGAATGTATGCGTATGTTTATGTAACACACACACCACTCATCAAAACAAATTATTTTGTGCTATGCACACCATAGTTCACGTACACTTGCACGGTAGTAGACACTAAGTGGCTTTGCGCTCTACCCCCTTAAAAGGGATTACGCCCACGTAATCAATCACTTACTCACTGTGCTATAACATTCCACCGTCGTGAAGTGTTTAATCTCCACACGGTTTATTATACAATGTATTCTGGTTTGAGGATCTTAGCCATATTGGCGGTTCAGTCCCTAACCAAGAGTTCTCTTTAGAGTTCATTTAATTCATAACCAGTTTCGATTCTGGCCTGTGAAACTTCTAGGCTTTAATAATTAGCCATTCATACATATTCACAACGCACATCTAACACTTGAATCGCTGGCTCACTAGTTTCTGCTGCGCGACTCTTCGTAATTTTAGAGCTTAGTTTGCCCCATACATTATTCTTACTGTATTATACATCTCTGATTATCATCTTTATCTTGGTAATAACGATTCCTCCACCGACGCGTGGTATTTCTTACCAAGGCGAAATCGGTGAGTTACAAACTTTCTATTCACTTCCATGATAATTTACTGTATTCCACATTGATTTACTTAATTTCTTTCAACGTTTGAGCTACTACCTATGTGTAGTACTCTGTCGGTTAATTCCAACACCTGTGGTATATTCCATACCATTGTTTAACATACTGTGTAACTATAATCACTTATTGTGAATCAAGTATCCTTCCATTGATACGACCTTGCATTTACTATGCTTCGGTCTTTATCGTGTTATAATTCTCTTTATACTTCTACCACATTTGACATTTCCCGAATTTCTAGCTATCCCAATCGATCATTACTGCACAAGAGCAATACCAAAACGCTCAGTCATACAGAGTGCAGAGGCATAAACTCTTAACAGTAAATCTCTTTTGCGATTACAAGGGATTTACACTATATTCCTTATCACATAGTATGAAGTACTGGCTTGTTGCCCAGTCTGTATGTCATCACTTATCTTACGTGTTCACTGTGTCTAACTCATAACTGTGCTTGTTGACCATTTTATTATTTAACAATACCCATGCAACGGTCGCTTACTGCGCATCGTGCGGTTACTCATCGTATAACATCAATTCACACTGCATCAGCTATTATATTAGCTTCCGCCATTACACTGTGTTTCGCCATTTATTTGGCTGATTACTGAATACTCTATTCTTCGGGTCTATATGCTCCTTGAGCGTTGCTCATTACACATTTAGCATCACACACCTCTGGTGGTTGCTATTAGACTTATTACCCTTCGGTCTCCACAACTGGTATGAACAGTTATTTTCGAACCATTTCTACTCACATCATTCCTGGATATTAATGATATTGTCAACCCTTAACATATTCTCTAGACATATTCCTACTCATTACTACCGTTCTGGCGGTTTCACAACATTAAGAGGTGTCCCCACTCTTTAAGTAGTGGTTCGTTGTCCGCTTTTATTACCTATATAACATATAACTTTCGTAGTCAACAAAATTCACTTATGACATTTTACTTGTGGCTTATAAGCCCTATTGCCTCGAGCTCTGCTCATTGTAGGCTGTTCACATTCATTTACTTCTCCGAACAATGTTACACGGTTTACAGGTTGTATTGGGCTCCATGACAAGGTCGTTATTCCTTTCATGGGATGTCCCTTCAAGGATGTCAGAGTTCCTTCTGACGCCTTAAGATTAAACTGGGTGTTAGTTTCAACCCTTGCGTTTCTGTCACGTTATTCCGTTCAACCACTGTTCTAAACACCCCTTTCAGGATAGCTCCTGGGTGTTACTAGGTTATGCCATTACATCTGGCTTTCCATTATGAGTACATTTAATTTACTGCATTTCCTCGCATTCTTGCCTGGGTTAGATATTCTCTTTAGTGAGATTGATATCTCTAGTGAACATCTTGGGAGTCTCATCCCGATCGTTGTACATTAAGGTATCCATAGTAGGCATCTGTCTCACCATATTTAGGCCGGGTACTCTCCAGCTATTACATTCATTCCTCAGGATTTTTAAGACATATTCCATGTCCTTATTTACCAACTAGTGCACTTCGCACTTGTTCACCTTTAAACGTTTCCTTAAAATGAATTTACTGATTCTTGTAGTCTTATTGACCCTACTGGTTCCTTTACTTCAACCATTTTTGGTAATTCCTTACTTTGTCTGATTTCTTTACTTCGGTCCGTAGTATGGAGTCGACTACTTCCCGTGTTCCAGACTCCACTCGTATACATATGTGGGGTATCCTACTGATACATTGCTACTTACCCGATTAGCCTATAAGAAGGTCAGCCAGGCCCACAAGCTCCTATTGGAGTGCGGTCGTCCCACAATTCAGTTGGTACACTCGTAGTGTCCGTCACACGCCTAGGTGAAGTATTCTGTTGTCAACTCCCTTATATTATCCTGTGATAATATGCATTCCGTGCTTCCCGAACTTAGTCAAGGGAAGGTTTACCCACTATTGTATTTTTATGGTCTCCATCCATTCCCTCGGGTTGCTACCCTTGGGTTTACCGGTTTCCGTCCGGTTATTTAATAGTCACTGGGTGTAACTTACCTACCATGTGGCACTGAGGCGGGTGTAGGTCTTCTGGTTTGGCTTCAAAGAAAGTTGGAAATTAAATGGGTTTGAAAGAAGATTTGGTTTTAAAAGGTTTTGAAAATGAATCCGAGTTTGAAAGAAAAATTTTCGTGATTTCACAACGTTTCCTTGCTTTAACCAAGTCTAGCTTCTTGCTGACTGGTGTACTTCCAACTGCAGAGGTCAGGCTGCTAAGCCCTTTCACGACTATGTTGATCTCACCTAACTTCACGGTACTTTACTAAGTACTTTGTAGTTGTTTTAAGTTTTTCGTACAGCCTTGTTATAGCAGCACTTGCCATGGCAAGTGCGCCATACTGACTGGCTGTCAGTTCGACACACATCGGTTG
Source organism: Limonium bicolor (assembly GCA_023374045.1). Taxonomy (NCBI): domain Eukaryota; kingdom Viridiplantae; phylum Streptophyta; class Magnoliopsida; order Caryophyllales; family Plumbaginaceae; genus Limonium; species Limonium bicolor. The sequence goes on from CM041780.1 coordinate 70,238,534, forward strand.
GGTATTGCTTTCACCCGTCCTGACACCAGTGGCCTTGTTGGCCCTTACCTTATCTTACAGCCTTAACAATAAATCTTCTGGGTACTTCTCACTGTCTACATATGATAATCATTAACTAGGGTGTTTCCCATTCTGGGAGACCCCTTTTTCTTAGTATTACATCCTCCCTGTACTACGTTGTAGTTCCTTAATCGGCTGGTATACCGTTGGTGTACTAGTTATAATTGTAGCCCCGTAGACACTCGTCTCGGGTTTCATTACCTCACTTCTTGCCTGTTGCATGTCTACTGCCTTGCAAGCTGGTTGTTCTCGACTGCTCGGCATGTCGATCCAGGTTGCTGGAAATTCTATTCTCTTTTACACAAGATTCTTCACTTAGCTACCTCATGCGGCAGTCATTGTTAAAATGGGAACCGTCATCGGGACTCACACCTTTCAGGATCTACCGTGTGACAGGTTCTCCGTACTTAATAGGACATTTAAATACAGCCAGATCGGGTATTCCCGAGTAAGAGAGGACTTCCATCTCTCTGGCGTTCTTTCCCAAGTTATAACCAGGGATTGTGGAGGGTGGGATGTATATAGTAGGTTTCCAATATTCACTGGTTCACCTAACTAGCGTATCTCTCACGCTATCACTCATCCCTTAACCCACATGTACTGAAATCCTAACTCGGTACTTCCTAAGCTCGGTAATTCAGTCATCAGAGCGACACTTCGCTCTGATACCACTTTTTGTAACACCCCAACATACAACAACATACTTAACATTAAACTGCAGCGGAAAATACACATCATCACATAACTTAACTCATCGGTGTTACACGCCGTTAACCACCCACGTGGCTAACAAGGCTAACATTTACACAACTGTATCGGTCTGATGGACTAGATCCCCGAGCAACTATACAACACCGTCTCCTTTATTACTACCAACATTCTTTATACAAATACCTTCCAACTGTACCGAGTATTTACAACTAATGCCGAGAACAAATTCGGTCTTACTACACCTACAGGTTACAAGTGATTACACCAATTACCCGTACGCAACAACTACCCCGTCCTACTCTCGAACGGCTCCAGCTCCTTGTACCTGAAATAGAAAAAGGAAAGAAAGGGTGGCCCCCCAGGGGCTCAGCACCTTTGCTGGTATGGTAATCCCGCAGCCCACATGCTACCGGGCCACGCACAACTATTTGTCGTCTTAGCATGCAGTTGATTACATTTAAATCAAGCATGTGAAACATAAACTCACAACGCGATACATTTCACCCCAATGGGCTTAACAAACATAACTCATTTACACTTAACCAATCACTCTATGAGTTCTTCAACCCTATAGTATTTCTCCTCTAACGGAGCTATTACCTTAACAGACGACATTTACCCACTATCGGGTTTCCACAAACGTCCCTTTTACATACTAGGAATCATATCCATGATCCTCATATTTCACTTCTAAGCGACAATAACATCACATCACATCACAATAACCTTGCAACATACAAATAACACATACATAACGGGTACGGATCTCTTAGGAACCGGCCCAAACATAGTTAATACACTGGTGAGCCTAGAGAATGATATCACCCCATGTTAAGCTCGTTATAACAAAACTCATTACCGCCCTAATAGTCGGACGAGTAACTTACCTAAAGATGGATCGGATTTAGTGACCCGAACACACCACACAAACACATGTTCCCCCTAAACCGATCGTAAGTCAGAATAGCTAAGCTTTGGGATAAGCTAATGGGAGATCATAACCCGTGAGGGAAACAACCATAACAGAGAGAAGGGTAAAGCTAAAAAGGATACCCACTCCCAAACAACGCGCGACCGGCCAAACCGGATTCCTCACTACTGTTAGTACATACTTACTTTAGAATATTAGTTAGAACCCCACTGTGGAGTCTATCACACCTACACACTTACAGTATCACAACTGGGTTAAACATACAAGGGAGATCCCTACATTCACATATACATATCACACAATTAACACACGCATAGCCGTGGTTAGTACGTCCCGTGGTTCGGGTCGTTCACTCCGAATACCAAACTCTCATGTGATCCTAGACTCAGTCAACTAAGGTTAACACTTCCGAGGTTAAATGGTATCGAAGTTGTACACGCCACATATATGAATTACTGTAAACTCATTACATGTTTTATCTTACAACGTGGCAAACATACAGAAAAACACATTGGCATACAAGCCGGTGTAATCCGGTAGGACACAGGTTGCAAGAAAACCATACCTGTCACCGGAGTCCACTTATCATGTCCATTTATGTTCCTCGAGCAATTCTCGGACAACTGACAACATCACATGTATTTTTATTAACATCGGGGTAACATGTTTGTTTAAAGTCTAATGATCATAACTTACCCTCGTTAACTAGTTAAACAACTTGACATTTTTAACTTGTTTTACTTTCACATTTTATTACAACTTTCCACCCACTTGGTTGTCTTTATATCACATCTAACATGTCCTTATAACACTCCTAACATGACCTACATAACTCTATAACATCACCTCTAACTTATCCCCATCTTTAGTCATCGTTTAATAACCTAGAACCAAATTTATAAAGTGGTCCGGGACTTGGTCCCTAACTTAGGTCCCGGACCTACACTTGGCAATCTTCTCGGTCTCTTTTAATGGGGTGGTCCGGGACTTCATACTGGTCCTAAGTCCCGGACCATTCTAGGCAAAATCTCTCGGGCAATTTTAAGGGGTTGGTCCGGGTCCTTGTACAAGACCCAAGTCCCGGACCCAAATCTGTGTATAACTCTCGGCCTTATTTGCACTCATGGTCCGGGACATGACCCATGACCTAGGTCCCGGACCCAACCTACAGAATCAACGTACTGGCATTTTTCATGTCCTGCTGCGTAAGTTCTCTACACCCATCAAATGTATAAACTTCCCAGTACACTCTTATACTCAAAACTTCACCAAATATACACCACATAACAACATAGTGCACAACTTAAATTGCATAGCACTTAGGCTCTTAAAATGCATAAATCTTAAACACTGAATTTCCACAATATATTTGCCTTTCACCTGCAAATACAAACAGCAATACGTATGTCCTTTACTAGTCTTTTGAGAACATTTTTCTAAGTCATTTACCATTGGCTCTTTAGATAGTTTCAGTAGACAACGTACGTTCATTTTCCAAAGGAATATTAAGCTATTTTGGTTAACATAAAACATGGAGGAAACACCATTTTTCTTTGAGTTTCCTTACCTTGAAGCAAAGGAGAACAATAATATGTAAAAAGATGGACTCAAGCTCCTTCCATGGAGATTCCTCTTGGCACCAAAGTGGAGCTCTTGAAGATTTGAAAGGACTAGGTCGAAGAGCTTGACGAGACTAAGAGATCGGTGGTCTTAGTTTTTAATTTGGACAAGTGAGCTAGAAGTTACAAGGATTTGAAGATGGCATATGGTGCTGTGCTGGTTCGATCGTGAAAGAGAGCAATGAAGGGGATGGCTACGTGAGACAGCAAGAGCAAGTGAAAGAATGAAGAGAATCACTGATTGTAGTTGCTTTTTGAAGATATTAATTACGTAAAGCAAATAGTGCTTTTTCAATCACTCACTTATTTACTCACTTATTTGTTCAATCAGCTAGCAAGGTGATGACTCACCACATGTAAAACCGGCCCCCATTTAAATATAAGGGGTTATTTAGTCTTTATTGCTCAATTAAATTACATATGTTAACATATGTTACAAACTAGCTTAATTTAGTTACTATTCATAATAACAAGGCACTTTGAAGCGAAATTCTTGATTTCCCATTGATTTAAACTTCCAAATGTGATACTAAGTAGTACACATATTAATTAAAGAGTATTGATGGACATTTAGCCATTCAAAACTCATTTACACGACAGTTACTCAAAAACGTGCTTTTAAGGCTCCTCAAAGCACATTTTGTGTTTTAACTTGTTTTCAAGCTTGGTTTTCTTTGGTAATTGATTTAATAAGCTCATTAATATATAAGTAAGGTCTTGGTAAGTTCATTAAGCCTTAACCAAGATTATCCCAAGCTTAGAGCATATTTTGCCCTTATTGCCTTCAAGGCATTTTACTGTATTTACTGTCTTTTAAATTGTTTACTAATGTTACTAAGACTCTTTTTAGTCTTAATAATTTATTATTTAATGTTTAAACAACTTATTAAGGTTTGGGGTATTTCACACGAACCAACTCGTCTGGAAGGACCCACATGGAGTTCACTTAATGACTCCTCTTTCTGCTCAATGCATCTGCTACCAAGTTGGACTTCCCTTCTTGATACAGAATCTCTAAGTCATAGTCCTTAATTAGCTCTAACCATCGTCTCTGCCTCATATTCAATTCTTTTTGGGTGAAAATATACTTGAGGCTTTTGTGGTCGGTGAAGTTCTTGCACGAGACACCATAGAGGTAGTGTCTCCAGATCTTGAGTGCAAAAACCACGGCTGCTAATTCCAAGTCATGCGTCGGATATCTGGTCTCATGTTCTTTCAACTGCCTCGACGCGTAGGCTATGACCTTCCCGTGCTGCATCAGGACGCATCCTAAGCCATATTTAGAAGCATCGCTGAAAACTTCGAACCCATCTGTCCCTGAAGGCAAGGTCAGGACTGGAGCTGTGGTCAACCTCTCCTTCAACGTCTGGAATGCCTTCTCACAGTCGTCGTCCCACTGGAATTTGATCACTTTCTTCATAAGGTTGGTGAGAGGTCTTGTTATCTTCGAAAAGTCCTTCACAAAACGTCTGTAATACCCCGCCAAGCCCATAAAGCTTCACACTTCAGTCAGGTTAATGGGTCTTGGCCATTCTCTTACGGCCTGAATCTTCGACGGATCAACTGAGATGCCTTCTCTGGTGATGACGTGGCCCAGGAATGCCACTCGGTCTAACCAGAAGTCACACTTGGACAACTTCGCGTACAGCTGCTGCTCCCTCAATCTCTGCAATACTAGCCTCAAATGCTCCTCATGCTCCCGTTCGTCCTTGGAATATATGAGGATGTCATCTATGAAAACCACCACGAACCGATCCAAGTAGGGGTGGAAGATACGGTTCATGAGGTCCATAAAGACGGCTGGGGCGTTGGTAAGTCCAAAGGGCATCACCAAGAATTCAAAGTGCCCATACCTAGTCCGGAAGGTTGTCTTCGGGATGTCTCTCTCTGCGACTCTGAGTTGATGGTATCCTGACCTCAAATCGATCTTCGAGAAGGTCCCTGCCCCTTGCAGCTGGTCAAAAAGATCGTCTATCCTCGGCAAGGGATATCTGTTCTTCACCGTGATCTGGTTCAGCTCCCTGTACTAGATGCATAGCCTCATACTCCCGTCTTTCTTCTTCACAAACAAGACCGGGGCTCCCCAAGGTGATACACTAGGGTGAATGTATCCCTTATCCAAAAGATCCTCCAACTGGGTTTTCAATTCTTTCAACTCTGAGGGTGCCATCCGATAAGGAGCCTTCGAAATTGGCACTGAGTCTGGCACAAGGTCGATGCTGAATTCCACTTCTCGGTCTGGCGGCATACCCAGAATCTCATCTGGGAACACGTCTGGGAATTCACCTACTACTCGGATCTCCTTCTTTTCGTCTGGCTCCTGGCTCAGGTCTTGGACATAGTAGAGGTATGCTTGTTGTCCTTTCTTTACTTGGGAGAGAATTGTCATTGCTGAGACGAGCTTCACTCCGGGCTTCTCCTCCACATTTCTGTACGAGACCCTCCATCCCGATAGTCCTCTAAGAATAATATTCTACTCGTTGTAGTCTATCCTTCCCTTGTATTTGCTCAGCCAATCCATCCCCAGGATTATGTCGAAGTCGATCAAGGTGAACTGGATCAAATCTATTACAAATTGCTCCCCTTTGATGTTTATCCTACGTCGTCATTCATTACAAGTAATCACCCGTCCCGATGGTAGATACAGCTATAGGAGAAGTCTCACAAATCTCTATCCCCAATTTCCCAACTAGGCTATCAGATATGAAAGAATAAGTAGCCCCAGTATCAAAAAGAATACGCGCAGGAGTCCAAGAACAGTAAAGGTACCCTGACAGTACGTGCCGCGGCCTGCATTCGGCCCGACTCATCACATTTATCTTCCCTGGAGCCCGCTGCTGGTTGCTTCGGTGCTCCCCCTGGCCTCTATTGCCACCATTGCCACCCTCTCCAGTACTATGTTGAGGAGCGTCCCTGCGCTGACTCTGATTCGGGCCTCTGCCCTGCTGGTCGGACTGCCTGAACGAGCGGTCGCCGTTGTAGCCTCTCTGCTGATTGCCTCCCTGGGAACTCTGAAAGCACTCGAATAATCGGTGTCCCCGCCTTCCACAACGAAAGCAGGTGACCAAGTTCCCCTCACAATCCTTCCCCGGGTGATCCTTGTTGCACCTCTTGCAGTAAAAGTGACTCTCCTGTCTGGTCTCTCCTCTCTGAGACTGGTGCTGGGGCTGGTCACTTCGCCTCTGATCACCCCTCTGATCTCCCCCATGCCTCGGCCTCCCGTCTCTGCGGTCCGAGTGAGGCTTCCACCTCTTCTCCTGTTGGTGTCTGTGGAACTGATCTTCTCGTCCTCGGGGCTCATCTCCTCCCTCCATCTTCCTCTTATTTCCAGCCAGGACCTCCTTCCTCTTCTGCTGCACCCTATACAGGTTAGCAGCCTTCCCGTACGCATCTTGGAGTGTCAGGATTGTCAGCACACTGAGGGCCTCCTGCAGACTCCAATTTAGCCCGCCCACAAACCTCTGCACCTTCGACGCCTCATCGGGAACCATCGTAGGCGCGAACCTGCCCAGCTCCAGGAACTTCGAATGGTACTCCTTGACACTCAAAGATAGCTGCTTAAGCTCCGAGAACTCCAAATTCTTCTACATCCTGACATGCTCGGGGTAGAAGTGCCTCCTCATGGCCTCCTTCAGGCCATCCCAACGAAAATCAGGCCCAGCCAATAGCACATCTGTTATACCCAAAATTTTGACCCCCTGGTCAGGGTCTACGAGGTACTGGTGTTGTGAGAGGCATTTTAATCAAGCGGTGAGGGATCCCGGCCCGATCGGCACGTTCCATGGCATGGGGAGCAGCTTCGTCACTTCAGGGGCGTTTTGGTATCTTAAAGGCTCTAAACTCTTGTAAGCTTTCTCTTCCTCCAAAGGATGCCCAAATCAGCTTGAAACGCTTTGATATTTTCATTAAAACAATAAATAATAAATTTTTGAAAAAAAAAAATGGCGTTGGAATTTTGATTTTTCGAATTTCCAATAATTTTCTAGCAATTTCTGACTGAATCTGACGAGAAATTCAATTTTAAAATATTCCAACATTTAAAAAATTCGTTCCACCTCAGAAAATTCATAATATCCATCCTTGACACGTGGTTAAAATTTCACAGCAAAATTCCTTTGGGAAGTCACTTAACTAAAATATCGAAAAATCTTACTTTTACTAGATTTTCTTTATCTTTAAGAAAGTCTATATAAGGGGATAGGTTTTTGGATAAAAGGAAAACCTCATATGCTCAAGAACCCTAGAGAATCAGAAAACACAGCCCTCCTCACTCTCTCTCACGTTTTCCAACACCCGCCACCCAAATCATACCGAAAATCCCCCGAAATCACCATCTAAACACGTTTTCCAATCCCCAAAGCATCAATAGTCATCAAAACCCCACAAAAACACCACCAAATGAAGAACAGCAAGAACAACCAACAACCAGAAGCTTGGGTCGAAATCCTCTCGGGTCTGCCATCAACGGAGCACTCGACGAATCCCGGTGTGAAGAAACGTTGTGAATCCGAAGGTAAAACAGGTAGAAACTCCACTTCCCTAATTCTCCACGGTATTATCTGTCTTACCTCAAAATTTGGGCTCAAACTAACCTTCGTACGCTTCTGTATTGCTGTTTATTCAAGCTTCTGTCCAATAACTTGTTTACCAAGTTTCGTGCATAATTCGAATTCAAATTGAGAACTTTCGATCACTAACGCATTGTAAATCTTTCAGGCTACACACCCATAAAATTTGAGCCGAAAACACCTTCTGGAACAGCCTCAAAGCCGCCGAGGGCTGTCCGCACCCACGGACGTCGTGTCCGGGGTCCCGGACTCCCTGTCCGTAAGCTCGGACACCCACGGACGGCGGCGGGATTTTTAAAAATTTAAAAATTAGGTTTTTTTAATAATGTCCGGGCCCACGGACAGCCTGTCCGAGGCCCCGGACTTTACAATTTTCTGTTTTCTGTTTAATTCGACTTTTATTGTTATGTAGGTTAACTGGGGTCCGTGGCTTCGGACATTAGGTCCGTGGCTACGGACGGAAACAAAATTTGACCTAATTCTGCCTCCGAAACCCTAGTTTAGGTAATTTTAATTTCCACTTTAATTTTTGTCAAAAAATGCTAAAAAACACAAAAAACAGAAGCGCGCACTTAGGTTAAAACGACTCGTAAAAGCCGTAATAAACCAAGTAGAGGAAAAACGACCTAGGAAGGGTAATGAAAGTAATTGAACCCTAATAGTCGAATATCAGCCCCCGAACCCGAACTCTCCTTTCCTAATTTGATCTAGGTTAAAATTAGGTGGCGACTCATAATAGGTTCCAGTGAGCTAGCTTAGGTTTTAATAATTATTGTTATGACATAGTTATTAATCTTAGGTATAAGTGGACCTAAAACCCGATTAGATCCTAATCAACTTTAATCAACATAGGATAGGGTTTAAAATCGAGGCTCACAGACTGGCGACTCTGCTGGGGACAAGATTCTTAATATTAACTTGTTTAATTTTAAGAAAGAGGGCTTAACTTGAAAATGTTTATTTATGGCTTTTATTACATTGTTTGTTTATCTTTGTGCGCACTTTAATTCCTGCACCTTTGCATCATATGAGAGCGAGGGTCCACGCAAACCGATTTCCCCCGGGACCCGTTTAAGGGTCCCCTGTCAGGGACTCACACCTTTTAGGTGATGTGAATAAGCGGGGGAAAAGAGGAGGGTGTCGTCTAACCACACCCCTTAATACCTGGGCCTTAGCCCCAAGCGTTTTCCTGGCAGTGCCCTTACCTAGCCCATTGTTTGGTCAGTCAAAGACCCGACCGTAGACGCACACCTTTAGGTGATGTGAAAAGAGTGGGGAAGCCCAAAGAGAATAGTGTGCAAGCCCTATTCCTTTGTGGTGACCTGGGCCCATGCCCCAAGCACCTCTCCGGATCGACCCATGCCCGATTTGATTCAAACGTCTAGTAAGGACATGTTGAATTTGTGTGGGCCTTGTTTGCTTGTATGATTGGCCCACTACCCAGCCTAGAGATTGATACGAACTTCTCCTGCATCAACCTAGCCCAACACGAATTGGCAGCTCTATTTGTTTGCGGCCCAGAGGCCCTGCTTGGTTTAACATGTGAGTCGTTCGGGCTTCGGCCCAAAAGCCTAGACTTAGGTGATTTCTCTTCTGGCCCAATTTGAATTATCCAATTAGTTCTAGGCCCATAAAAAAGAAATCCACCTGAACTTGAAATAACTCACAAGTCCTGAAAATGAACCTTTTTCGGCTTAGCAATCATCTTCTCTGGTCCAAAGAAAGTTTGGCCAATTTGTGATTTAGGGACCATTCCAGCTCATGTGCTTTACTGGAGGCCCAAACACATTCCGGCCCAAAGGCTCATTCTAGTCTAGGTAGACTTCTTATCATGACCCTAACCCAAAACCCTAGATCTAGGTGTCATCTTTTAGGCCCAACCAAAATCACTCGGCCCAAATTCCGGTTCACATATAGAGCAATCATTCTGGCCCAAGTACCACACTCATAACTCATTCCGTTTGAGCCCATAGACCAATTCATATTTTGGCCCATGAGCTTCGCTCCCAATCCATAATTTCGGCCCATAAAACATTTGAATCCAAGACAGTTTGCATAACTCATTCATTCCAGTTTCCGGCCTCAAGGCCCAACAAGAGCATCAACGAATCTAGACTTCAAGGCTTATCCCTCGGCCCAGTGGCCCATTCACGGTCCATATGATTTCTTTCAGCTTGTTTGCTCAATTTCTGGATTCAGGCCTACATGTCCGTTCTAGTCTAGGAATCACTCTAATCTATGCACATCACTCTCAGTTTGGCGAAGACTCAGGCCCAGTTACTTCCTACATAACCCATAGGCATTCCTAGTCCAGACATTTTACAGGGCCTACTCGAAGTTTGGAAGGAAGACAATCATGGTCAATGGCGCCCCGACGGTCAACAGCTCGAGCCTTCAACATGTTAGCATCAGACTGTTCAACATCACAATTTAAGAAGTTTTCTCAATTTAGTAGTTTTCTTTTCTCAATCGTTCTTCTGGCTTTTATGGTAGTTAGCTTCCTTTATCATTTTAGATTACAACTTTTGATGTTATTTTTTCCATTCTTGAATTCGAGCATAGTTCTATTTTCGTAATTTTTTGCGCATTCATTGAACAAAACAAAAAACAAAAAAATGTTTTTTAAGGGATCACGGAGTAATCATTTCCTGACTATGGAATAGAACGACTTGTCTTTTGTTTCTAAAAGGGTGAACATGTCCGTCCTCACACCATAGACTATCCCATAATATCCACAAAGCATTCCAAAATCCACATCTGTTTAAGTGTTGTCATAAACCCCAGGTCAATACTGGGGGCAATCTGAGTTCAGGATCGTCATCTTTAATCTTTCGTTTAAGCGTGTGAACTAGTCTCTAAGTGAAATTCACGAGGGTGTCCTGAGCGGAAAAACCATGAGTGAACGAGCGTGTCATTTTTACACGAGTCTGGTGAGACCACATTCAAAGGTGAGGTAAACGGTATAACTCCGACCGAAGGAGATAATTTGTAAATTTACTCTTAGACCTGCGAAAAGTAACAAAGAATGGATACACAACTATCTGGAATGACGAAGCACCTAGGTACAGCACCACATAGCCAAAAGCTTGTAAACCCTATCATTAAACCCTAGGCACCCCCGTTGAGCCTTTCGTATATCCCTTTTTCAATATTATGCTCCACAGAATAATCCAGCCAATGATGAATGTCCGACCCGGTGACCAAAGGAAGCGAGGAGCCCAACTCTCAGATAACATTCCCATCAGTCCAAAGAAGCAATGCTGCTATCAGCATGACGAAGCGATCCGCAAATGGTCCCAGAGTGACACGGATCAAAAGAGCTCACATCAAAACAGCTCCCGAAGCCCAAAGCCGGGAAACACAAGAACCCCGAAAGCAAAGTCAAGGAAGGATAAAACCAAAAGGCAAACCCGAAGTGCCTCGAAGAAGTCCAAATGACAAAAAAGAGAAATGGTGTAAAGGACAACTCCAAAAGTCCAGGTCTAGAAGCTCGAAAACAACATCAACATGAAGCAGCCAGACGACTTCAAGACAAGAGAAGACGCAAGTTGCAGCTTTGGTCACCCATCTAAGCTCCACATACCTCAAATATCCCTCCATGATCCCATCGTCTTTCATCACACCCTATGGCCACGTTATAAGCTTTAAAGACTTCCGACTTGATAGTTGTGTGTCCAATCACGTGAAAGTAACAGATCAAATGCGTAAATCCATCAAATATCGAATTCAATGGTCTAGAAGTTATGACCATGAGCGAGAAATGAGTGCAAGCACCAACCACGTCGAGTGTAGGTTAGGAAGCACCACATCAAAGCATAAGCCTCGACCCTATGAGGATGAGACTTGTTCGCACGTTTAATCAAAGAAAATACTGGGGGCAATCGATCGTTTCGATCGATTGCCATGAACTCTAGCTCAGATTGTCCTAAGGAAAAATACTGGGGGCAATTGTTGGTTCCAACAATTGTAATGACAACACCAATTGAAACCTAAAGCTTGAGCACTACCATCCCACCACAGGCATAAGCCCTTACCACATCAAACACCTCAGGCGCACATAAGCTCTAACCTCCACACACACACACACAAGCCCGTCATTAGCCTTACCTCCACAAAAACATCAGACCTGCCATAACTCTGACCACCATCCGAAATCACAACCTAATCCCAGGTTTATCGTATATCCTGAACACCAGCAAAAGCCTTTAGCACCACAAAAAAAAACCACACCCCACCAGTGGCATGTTCATCTTCTAAGAAACAAAATGCAAATATGAATTTCTTAGTCAGGAAGTGATTCTTTCACTTTCCTTTTTCAGTAGAGTTTTTCCCAAGCTTTGCCATGTTTGGCACATTTTCCAGCAATTTCTTGCTTTTAACAATTTTCAATTCCCGTCGTTGCCATGTTTGGCACATTTTTCAACAGTTTCTTGCTTTGAACAAATATCTTACATGCATTGTGATTGCATTTTACAAACTTTTGCGTACACCTCACCATCGCCACGTTTGGCCCTTTTACAATTGGTTTTGTCCACATGCATTTGCACGAGACCATTATCTTTCTAGCCCATTTTTAGTGCGAGATCCATCATGCACTTAACTCACTTTCACTTAGATCCACCCTTAGGCTCGTCATAAGACCTAGTTGCATTCCCTTAGGCTCGTCATAAGACCTAGAACCATCCTTAGGCTCGTCATAAGACCTAGAACTATCCTTAGGCTCGTCATAAGACCTAGATCCAACCTTTAGGCTCGTCATAAGACCTAGAACCAACCTTTAGGCTCGTCATAAGACCTAGATCCAATCTTTAGGCTCGTCATAAGACCTAGTTGCATTCCCTTAGGCTCGTCATAAGACCTAGATCCATCTTTAGGCTCGTAGTAAGACCTAGTCCCAACCCTTAGGCTCGTCATAAGACCTAGATCCATCCTTAGGCTCGTAGTAAGACCTAGTTCCAACCCTTAGGCTCGTCATAAGACCTAGATCCAACCTTTAGGCTCGTTATAAGACCTAGTTGCATTACCTTAGGCTCGTAGTAAGACCTAGTGTTACCCTTTAGCTTACCCACTCTCATCAAACACATTGCATTCATCACATTCAAATAGGCTCGTCATAAGACCTAGTTGCATCATCCAGGCACGTCACAAGACCTGGCGACAGAAAAGTTGGCGAGGTGATGGCAATAAATCCTCCTTTTGCGATGTCAACTTATTTTCGGGATCAACGAATGGTGGGCGATGGCAATAAGTCCCCAAGGTTTTTACCAGGAGTTATCCCTGCACACCGGCTTGGGGGGCGATGGCAATAAGTCCACATTGGGTCCAGCCAGGAGCATTGGCACGGGTTTCGGTCCCCAGAAGCATCCGAGCATCATCAGCATTATCATCAACATTATCATCAGCATTATCATCAGCATTATCATCAGCATTATCATCAGCATCACCAACATCATCAGCATCATTAACATCATTACCATTCCAGCATTTTTGCATTTGCATGCCACCTAGCTATCATCATTATAGGTAGTCAACGCCTTAGAATCGCTTGACATCATCATATTCATTATAGGTAGTCAACGCCTTATAATCGCTTGACATCATCTCATTCGTCATAGGTAGTCAACGCCTTAGAACCGCTTGACATCATCATATTCATTGTAGGTAGTCAACGCCTTAGAATCGCTTGACATCATCTCATTCGTCATAGGTAGTCAACGCCTTAGAACCGCTTGACAACATCTCATTCATTGTAGGTAGTCAGCGCCTTAGAATAGCTCGGCACAACTTATCAGTTTTCTGATAACGTGCAGGGTCTTGGAAACATTTGAAATTTTGGGGTATCACTCAGGCATCAACTAGCCTTCTCACTTTCATTACAAAGTCTAGTTGACGGGGGGCAATCTATTATACCCAAAATTTTGACCCCCTGGTCAGGGTCTACGAGGTACTGGTGTTGTGAGAGGCATTTTAATCAAGCGGTGAGGGATCCCGGCCCGATCGGCACGTTCCATGGCAATGGGGAGCAGCTTCGTCACTTTCAGGGGCGTTTTGGTAATCTTTAAAGGCTCCTAAGACCTCTTGTAAGCTTTCTCTCTCCTCCAAAGGATGCCCAAATCAGCTTGAAACGCTTTGATATTTTAACCCATGATAGAGGATGACATTTTAAGCATAATGGCGTTGGAATTTTGATTTTTCGAATTTCCAATAATTTTCTAGCAATTTCTGACTGAATCTGACGAGAAATTCAATTTTAAAATATTCCAACATTTAAAAAATTCGGTTCCACCTCAGAAAATTCATAATATCCATCCTTGACACGTGGTTAAAATTTCACAGCAAAATTCCTTTGGGAAGTCACTTAACTAAAATATCGAAAAATCTTACTTTTACTAGATTTTCTTTATCTTTAAGAAAGTCTATATAAGGGGATAGGTTTTTGGATAAAAGGAAAACCTCATATGCTCAAGAACCCTAGAGAATCAGAAAACACAGCCTCCTCACTCTCTCTCACGTTTTCCAACACCCGGCCACCCAAATCATACCGAAAATCCCCCGAAATCACCATCTAAACACGTTTTCCAATCCCCAAAGCATCAATAGTCATCAAAACCCCACAAAAACACCACCAAAACGTGAAGAACAGCAAGAACAACCAACAACCAGAAGCTTGGGTCGAAATCCTCTCGGGTCTGCCATCAACGGAGCACTCGACGAATCCCGGTGTGAAGAAACGTTGTGAATCCGAAGGTAAAACAGGTAGAAACTCCACTTCCCTAATTCTCCACGGTATTATCTGTCTTACCTCAAAATTTGGGCTCAAACTAACCTTCGTACGCTTCTGTATTGCTGTTTATTCAAGCTTCTGTCCAATAACTTGTTTACCAAGTTTCGTGCATAATTCGAATTCAAATTGAGAACTTTCGATCACTAATGCATTGTAAATCTTTCAGGCTACACACCCATAAAATTTGAGCCGAAAACACCTTCTGGAACAGCCTCAAAGCCGCCGTCCGAGGGCTGTCCGCACCCACGGACGTAGTGTCCGGGGTCCCGGACTCCCTGTCCGTAAGCTCGGACACCCACGGACGGCGGCGGGATTTTTAAAAATTTTAAAATTAGGTTTTTTTAATAATGTCCGGGCCCACGGACAGCCTGTCCGAGGCCCCGGACTTTACAATTTTCTGTTTTCTGTTTAATTCGACTTTTATTGTTATGTAGGTTAACTGGGGTCCGTGGCTTCGGACATTAGGTCCGTGGCTACGGACGGAAACAAAATTTGACCTAATTCTGCCTCCGAAACCCTAGTTTAGGTATTTTAATTTCCACTTTAATTTTTTTGTCAAAAAATGCCAAAAAGCACAAAAAACAGAAGCGCGCACCTAGGTTAAAAAGCAACTTTGTAGAAAGCCGTAATTAAACCAAGTAGAGGAAAAACGACCTAGGAGGGGTAATGAAAGTAATTGAACCCTAATTGAGTCGAATATCGAGCCCCCGAACCCGAACTCTCCTTTCCTAATTTGATCTAGGTTAAAATTAGGTGGCGACTCATAATAGGTTCCAGTGAGCTAGCTTAGGTTTTAATAATTATTGTTATATGACATAGTTATTAATCTTAGGCTATAAGTGGACCTAAAACCCGGTTAGATCCTAATCAACTTTAATCAACATAGGATAGGGTTTAAAATCGAGGCTCACAACATCTCTGTTGGCGGACCACCAGATGTCTGCCACACTCTTGAAATAGTAAACTGCTGCGTTTACCCTTCGGTCAGCTGGGCAATTGACTGCTTCGAAAATCTTGTCGAATTCTCTTATCCAGTCCTCAAGTAGCATCGGGTCCTCCTCTCCCTTGAAGGATGTGGGCTTCAGATGGGCAATTCTCTTAGTGTAGTCCTTCGGCACATTATCCCTCTGCGCCTGCCTCTGGACTATCTGTCCCAGGTTAAGAGCCAACTCCTGCAACTGCCTCATGGGGTCGTTGGCGGCCATCTGAGTTCTGCGACTCCTACTTCTGGTGTGGTATGGAAAACTCAGTCTGTCAGCCAGTCCTGCACCCCCTAGAGCTCTATTCGAACTCCTGATTACATATACTAAGCAATGTAAGCAACATCCACCCATATCCCCCATATATTAAGTCTCTACCCCATATTAGGAGCTAGCACATCTAATAGCTCCAATACCAGTACGCAGTACTCATTCAGTTATGCTAATATCATCACAATCATTGTAATACACAAACGGAGAATGAACTTCAATATCCATATAGTATAACATCACATACACAGTATCGCAGGCACTACAATTCCCCTAACGGCTTACCCCACATTTTAACTCCTTTTTAGTCCAAATTTTATCTTATTTACCAAACACGGCTCTGATACCACTTTGTAACACCCTGGATTTTGCCTTAAAACATAGGTTATTAAATAACAAAACTAACGGTGAAAACGGACTCCAAACGAGCCCTAAAAGTGCAAAACAAGCTTAGTCCGAACTTGAGTCCGGACATGGGAAGTTCAGATACAAGTCGAGAGTTGACAAGGCTAAAACCAAGGACGTCCGAACTTGTGTCCGGACTTCGAAGTTCGGACACAAGTCGAGTTTCAAAGTCCAAAAATTCTACGCGGCGTGTCTGAACATTGGTCCGAGCTTACAAGTTCGGACCTAAGTCGACACTTACAAGTCGACCTCGTCCCCGCATGCTGTCCGAACATTGACGTTCGGACAGAAGTCCGGACACGACAAAACAGAGAAACCTTCTTAAGCACTCGGGGCCTGTCCGAACATGGATGTCCGGACGGACGTTCGGACAGGTCCTGATATGCATCTTTACCAGCGAAAACAGAACCAAATCAACACCAAAATAAACATAATAACTTAGCAACCAAAGAAGAATCATTGCAATACCAGTAAAACACTTCAACTTAATAGCAGCGGAATAGCAAAATCTAAAAGGTGTTACCGCCACACTCTAACGAAGAGTGCTCAGGCTTTAAACTACTAACCAAATACCAAAACGTTTCCAAAACTTGTAAAACATAGCAATTCCAAAACATAACTCAACTCGAAAATAAGCGTAGTAATTATGCAGTCGTCCTAAGCTATGTGATTGCGTGTCCCCAATCCCCAATTCAGCCATGAGTACCTACGATCATAAAACAACAATAGAAAACGCGAAGGGATCGCACAAATCAGTAAAACTGAGTAAACATCGCCTCAACTTGTAAAATACATTTAGAAACTCATTTTACATTTGCAAAGCATTAACTCACACCATAACATTAATCAATTTCGCCAACTCCAAATCACCATTAGCAAAACATTTCGGGGGAGAACTTTCCAAGAATCAAATCAATGGTTTACACGGACGACCCCCAAATCGGGTCGCAACAATCAGAATTCCACCTCACTCTACGTCCTTAAGTGTGCACACCCCCCAGAAGGTACCTTATGACCCAAAGGAGTAGATAATTAGAGCTTGACTGCAAGTAATGTCTGCAGGCAAAAATAATAAGATTATCCACGGGATACATAGTACCAATAGTTTCACGGAGCGCCAATAAGGCACTAACAATATACACGGAGCACCAAGACGTACCAACAATCCCAATAACCAATTCAGAGAAAGTCTCCCAAAACATTTATTCAAACCCTTTTGCAAAACATCACACCAGAATACACAGGGGAAAATAATTCCCAAACTTTCACAATATCAAAACCACATCCAAACCAATCCATTGTTAATTCGCAAAAACACAGAGGTAGAGAATGTTGAGCACAACATTTACCTGGATATGCTCACCGCCACAGAATTACTCAGCAAGATCAGCAGTAGCGCCCGTCAGGGAATTCGGTGTCTAGAATTGTAAGTAGAAGCACAATCAGGAACTACTCGAATACCAAAGAATTAACTATCTAACCATACCAATGGATTCCCCTTACCCTTCTACAAGATCCGGCACCAGAGAAGCAGCCTAACGACGACAGGGAGACAAGAACGAGAATTAAGAGAGGTTGGGAGCTTGAAGAAAGAAAGGAGCGTAGAGACGGCGTATTGAAGATGAAGAAGATCGTGACAACGATCGTGTTATTAAATAGGAATGATGTGAAATTAATTAAGTAATTAGTAATTAACTAATAAATATACCTAGTTTTAGAGAAAGGGGAATTTATAAACAATATTGTAAAATAACCTGAAATGAGTTTATAAATCAGATTTCACTTTAAAAGTAAATGAATAACGTTAAAATCATGGAAGGATCTAGATTCAAGATTAGAGAGATAAATAAATATTATTTGGTTAAAGTAAAAATAAAAGAAGGGCTAACTGATCGCTAGTAAAGGATGAGAAGAATTATTTAAATAGATAGATAAAAGAATAAATACATAGTAGCTGAATAAAATAAGTTAGGAAGAGGAATATTTTAGGAAGGAGTAAAAATCAAGTTTGCATTCTTGGACATAATAGAGTTGTTTGAGACGAACGTAAATATATATATATATATTGCTTCTCTGGGTCTTTATTAATCTTACCAATAACATGCTTGATTATATACTAATTTAATCCTATGCCAAAATTCACGGGTATTTCATCTAGCAACCAGGCAGGTTTTGTGAAAGGAAGGCTTATTACAGACTATGTAATTCTGGCGGGTGAGTTACATCATTTCTTAGACAAAAGTCAAGCTAAAAAAAGGATACTTTGCACTCAAAACTGATCTTAGCAAGGCCTATAAATGGATGGGTCCAGCTATCAATTGTGTAACATCAGTGAACTGTGCTGTATTGGTAAATAGAGCACCTGGGTTTTTCTGTAAGCAAACTAGATGGATTAGACAACGAGATCCCTTGTCTCCCTTCTTGTTTATCCTTGTGCAAGAAACTCTCTCTTCCTATTAATTATCTAGATAAGGAAGGCATTTTCAGGGGTATTAAACTCACACATGATAGTCCTTTAATAAATCATCTTGCATTCACGGATGATATTTTTTTTTTGGATCTGCTTCCTCCCATAATGTCTCTACTTTACAATTTATCATCAAAAAATTCCTGAACTCCTCAGGCCACAAAATGAACTAGCCAAGTCAGAGATCAAATTTAGCCACAAACTAAACCCTACCCTTAAAAATCATCTTTCAACAATCCTGGAAGTCCAAGAGGTTCCTAATTTCTCCAAGTACCTAGAACTCCCTCTGAAACTAGGAAGAAACAAATCAGAAATTTTCAAATATCTCATTACCTCGATACAATAAAGAATTTCCTCTTAGGTTAAGCCTATGTCTCAGGCAGCTAGGTCAATTATGGTGTCAAGTGTTTTACAATCTATCTCCTGCTTCACTATGTCCCTTTTTCATCTCCCCATAAGCATAACTTCTAAGATCAATTCGATGATCTTTGAGTTCTGGTGGGGAGGTTTAAAAGGATCTAAGGCAATGCACTAGATCAAGTGGAGGAAGATTAGTATACCTTCGGATGAAGGGGGTATGGATTTTAGAGATGTTAAAACTTTCAATAGAGCTATGACAGTTAAGCAGTTGTAGAGACTGCTTACTATGAATGAGTCTCTAGTAGCTGAGACTATCAAAAAACTCTACTGTCCAAATTCTTGTCTTTAGGAAGCAAAAGATAGTCCTAAAGCCAGCCCAATCTTGAAAGCTTTTGCTCTTTATTAGATTCCTAAATCTAGGAGCTAGAAAACAGATCAGATCTGGTTCTTCAACTACCTTCTGGAAGACTCCCTGGATTCCAAGAGATGGATTTTTTGAAATTCAAGCCCCAGACCTATTAACAGCTTGCGTTGCTGAAAGTTTCTGAAGTGCTATTAGCTGATCTGACTACTTGGGATATCACTAAATTCAGTAATCTCCTTCCTCCATATGAAAGGGATAAGGTTGTCTCTATCCCTATAGACCCAAATCACATAGACAAATGGGTATGGCACTACAACAAAGGTCATCTCTACTCTGTTAGAATAAGTTTCACTCAAATCGTGAGAACCCGTGACACAGTTCAGAGTTCCACCCCAAACATCTTCAATAAAATCTGCTAAAAAATCCTCCGTAGTATTGGTGCCCCTTGTAACACCCCAACTCTTAAAACCGGGATCATCCCATTAACCTCCAACCATTGATATTATCAACAGAGTGGAATTTTTACAATAATTGGTGTTACCGCCGCTAGTCACCCACGTGACTAACTAGGCAACCTAAATTCTCCAAGATCTAGCTACGGTTTGATGAACCCGAATATACCAAACATTAGTGTACTTAAAACTTTAACCAACTTACATACACTGAGTACAAAGTATCTCATATCCTAATACATCTTACTATAACCCATACCATCGACTAAACGAGTGCACAAGCGCACCTTGTATAACAAAAGGAAAACAACCCGAAGTACTTCTACCCGATCATACTCTCAGGATGGTCGTCTTCTATCGTTTACCTGTAAAATAATATGGATGCCCCGAGGGGCTCAGCACCTTTGTGGTATGGTTAACTTGTAGCCCCCAAGCTAACGGGGCTACGCATGAGTATTTTGTCGTATACATGTGATTGATTATTTATACAACATTAATAAGAAGTACAATAAACACAACACAATATATGAAGCAACTCATAGCTCAGACAAATTGAACGACTTAATAAGCGTTCCTTAAGTAAACGAGTTTGTTTTTAACTCCTTAAATTCGAGAAACATTTGGTTCTCATATTTCCTCTTATCTCAAATGTAACAACCGTTCTATAATTATATTTGGTTTTTCCATAATTCATTATTTATCTTTGTTGGGTCAAAAGTAACCCTAGCTAATGGTTATCAGCTCCATTGGGTTAAATAAACAATATTTCTTAAATTTGGGATTTAGGTAGATCCCACCGCACCATCTTAATAATACCTCCCACCTCGAACAGAAATTGAGGTGACCGAGTCTATATGTCGACTCTAGGCAACGAGTTTGAAGACAAGTCATATTTGGAAGTCGGACTCTGATAAGGATACCAACCTCCTACTTAACACATGCATGACCGAACCATTCCGGATTCCTCACTCCCCCTCCAAGTTCCAGTTAGTAGAAGTCTCGCAGACATGTTTGTTAGTTAAACCTCTTTCGGTTATCAACAAACTAATATTGGGGAGTGTTCATTCTTCTCATACAATTTGTTTACTAAACATAGTTGGTAAGTTCTCAAGGTAAGTTGTGATAGTTTCATTCAACACACAACATTACAATGAACCAGTTGCATGCTTTATCTTGTTTAGTCGAAACATATAAACAATTAGCACACGAGCTGAGGGACACCTCGTTAGCAAGCAAGCTACAAGAAAACCATATCGTTCACCGTTGGTTGTTTGGTTGCCTATTCCCCTCCGAAGTCCAAATACTCAAACCCTAAAACATTCATCCAATCGGGTGGTTAATTACTTTCAATTATCCTAACTCGTATCATCACTAATGATTTCCGATTAATAACTTCTAAGTCATTGTAGTCTAAACTTAACCACTTAAGTCATTTTACTTCTCCTTATATCTTAGGTTCTTATGTGCATATCTTTCTAATCATCATTACTCTCCTAATGGTGTACCACTAATGCCACGCTTTCTTTTTTTATAAGGCTCGACCGACCCTACCAAGGTCCGTCCCAAGGTCGGTCGAAGTCAGCAAGTTACGGATTCGAAAAATTCAACTCGACCTACCTTCCCAAGGTCGGTCCTAAGGTCAGTCGAAGTCAGTAGACATCTGGGTTGGGTAATTTTAGCCCGACCGACGCAGCCAGGGTCTGTAACGCCCCTATTTAACATATTTATAACAGAAATAAAATACTAAAGGCGTACAGACCATCGGGTACCAAACACCCAGCACCAAACCTCGCCAATTACAACTTAAAGATTGCAATTGTGACGGCCTGAACCTCGAGAAAACTTAACAAAAATAAAATAGAAATAAAACACATAAACTCTCCACAACACCTAATCCCATCCCAATCACTCGTTCTCTTCGTGGCCACCTGTAAAGTAACTCGTACCTGCAAGATAAAACCAAGCAGCCCACCCCGAGAGGAGTGGGTCAGTTCCCTGGAATGGAATTGGTACGATCCTCCAAAAACAAACTTATAATACAACTCTTAAATAAATAATAGCTTGAAATCAATCACTGAAACTACACAGAGGAGCAAGGCATTCCACAAATCACCAAATCAAGATAACAAGTTAAGAATAAAGATGAATAACAGAAAGGTAAAGTTGGTGAAACAAAACCACCCATGTGTTAGTGAACATCCGATGCCTTAGTTAAACCCAACTCCCGTTAGGAGTAGAAAGACTCAGATAGTCACAAAGGACTAGGAATGATAAGATAGATCCAAGAACCAATAACTTAAGAGTGGAATAATTCAATTGGGAGAGATGGCCCCCACCGCCAAGTACGTCCTTTTAGGACAGGGGATATACAGCCCTTCACTCTCTACTACGTCCCTTTTGGGACAGGGGATATGTAGCCCCTCACTGTTACCATTGAAGACGCGCGCACGTCACAACAAAAGACTCGGCTCATGGATGAAACAATATCCAGAGTCAAAGGAAGAATTACCAACATTGTCCTTTTCTATACTTCCACTAGATCACTAACTACGCCAGAGCAATACCAAAACACTCAGTCCTACAGAGTGCAGAAGCGTAAACCCTAAGCAGTTAATGTCTAACGGAATAACCAAATAGAAGGAACCAATACCCATATAAGTTTCACATTCAAGGCTCAGTTAGTCACACAAGCTGAGTTAGTCACACAACCAGTTCCTTTTAGAAATCCATTTAAGCTCAATTAGTGTTTGTCACAAACATCCCATAAGTCTTGTTAGCAAAGCATAAGAGTACGAGAAATCGTACCTGATTAACGTTGTATCAGTTCTAGTCAACTTGCGCAAACATTCAACAGTACTCTGAAGAATATTAAATGTAGTCTATCATCAATCACTAGTAGCCTACGTTAAGCTTAAATAAACTCCTCACTCTTATTTCTAAGTCTCAATTAAATGTTATGTATAACCTTCGACTTATCTTAGAATGTCAATAATAACTCTTAAGCTCAATACCCTTACTCTTAATTTAGAATAACGTTGTATCATAACCCATGATAGGTTTGTCTTAGAATACTACATTATTATCCCACAATCTAACGATTATTCATTCTTATCAACATCTACTATCCGACCTATTATGATTAACTCTTCCTCTTAACTTAACTAAGATCTACATCTTGTATATTGGAATCATAGTGTGGTAGATACATTTTATTATAACTTAATTGAGCCACTAAACTCAATTATCATATCCTTAGTTCAGAATGACTTTTAATTACAACCATCTAATAAACTTGTCATGAGATGTTAAATTGCTTCTCATCCTGAATAACTATACTATAGTTAACTTAGATTTAACGAATTAATCTTACGTTTAGTATTCACAAGGTATATTATATGTTTTATTATTACCTATACAATAAGGTGTTTAGTATAACCTTTTATGTATCCTTACTTACATTTAATTTCCTAAATGTCTTATTTTTACACACATCCCCCCATAGTCTATGTACAATCCTTTTATACTAAACTTCAATAAACTTAAGTCTTAAATACGTTTTAAATTGTTTTACAACCCTAAGGTTTCAAAGGAAAACTTAATAAATTAATTCCCTTTATTATGTTTTAGGATAAGCATTACATATTAACATAAGGTAAAATTTATCTAAGAGTTAAACTCTGATTCTTAAGTGAAATTGTTAATTATGTAATAAGATAATATATTCTGAAAAATCCCCATACCTTATATTAAATTAAATATTAATATTTTCAATGTTGTAAAGTAGATCAATATGATCTCTTATATAACCTAGTTTCATCTAACTAAAGGTTTTAAGGTTTTAAGTATCTAATTCCTATTTACAAACCTTTCATAAGTTCTAACTACTGAATACATCACTTAATTATACTCACATCCTGAATATTGGTAATAAATGTATTTTATATGGCTTATCTAATTCTAAGAAACTTAAGGATAATTATTTAGATAAATTTCCAAATCATAGTTTAATATAGATTACATCATAATCCTTTTAATGATTTTATCTTAAAACATTACATTATATTTCAATACCATAAATGTTAAGAGATGATTTAATCTAGACTTACTAATCCACTTCACATTTAGATGTAAAAGTATTACATTTATTTATTATTAACTATAGAATAAGATCTATTTGTGTAACATTTTATGTAATCTAATTACAAATATTCCTAAATTCTAACTTATTAATTTCTTAACCCAATTATAGATTTATATTGCGGTCATTGACTAAATATATACATGTATTTTAATATTGTTTATTGAAATACCCCGACCTTAAATATGGCGATTAAATTTTCCTAATAAGTATTTAAGAGCCTAATAATGATTAAGAAATATTGGTGAGGAAAAATAAATCCAAAAGAAATAAAGAAACGCTTAAAAAGCAAAAAACGCTAAATAAGCGTTAAATAACCATAGGAGGTATGAAACCTCGGTTAGCGTATTATAAGGATTCTAAAGGCTTAATTAAGTCTAAATAAATATTAGGGAACAAATCCCGAAGAAAACGGATCCTTGAAATGGATTAATGTAACACCCCATCCAACATTAACATACTTACAACAAACTGCAGCGGAAGAACAACCTCATCACATTACATAACTTGTTGGTGTTACACGCCGTTAGCCACCCACGTGGCTAACAAGGCTAATACATACACAATGTACCGGTCTGATGGGCTAAATTCCCGAGCAACTATACATTAGTATCCCTTTCCATTAACAACAACAACAACATACACCTTATCAACTATACCGAGTATTTATAAACTGTTGCCGACAACAATATCGGTCTTACTACACCTACTGTATACATACACTTAAAAGTTTACCCATGTACAATGACTACCCGTCCACTCCTACCTCGAACGGCTTCCAGCACTTCGTACCTGAAATAGGAAAAGAAGAAAAGGGGTGGCCCCAAGGGGCTCAGCACCTTTGCTGGTATGGTAATCCCGCAGCCCACATGCTACCGGGCCACGCACAACTAATTGTCGTCTTAACATGCGGTTGATTATATTTAAATCATGCATGTAACAATAAACACGACACTTAACATTTCGCCTCATTGGGCTCAACAATCGGTTAATACATCCTACTTAACAAGTCACTCATGGTATTCATCATCCCTAGAGTGTTCCTCCTCAAATGGAGCTACTTCCTTAATAGACGACACATACCCTTAAATCGGGTTATCCTTAAACGCCTCCTATCACAAACTGGGAATCATATCCATGATCCACACACTCCACATTATACAACCTACAACATACATTACATAACAACACTTAACAATACTTTGCACGTTTCCACGTGCACCACATAACACCGCAATAGATATTGCCTCACAACAAAAACATAACATAACGGGAATGGTTCTCTTAGGAACCCACCCAAACATTGTTTACACACTGGTGAGCCTAGAGAATGTTGCCAGTCTCATGATAAGCTCGTTACTACTCGTTACCGTCTCGTTAAATGAACGGTTAACTTAACACAAGGTGCCCCGGATATAGTGATCCAAGCACACCGAAACAAACATAACAATAGTATGCCCCTGTGGCCCGACGTGAGTCAGTAATAGCCTTGGTTAAGCTAAAGGGAAGGTTGGGAACCAAATTGGAAAACAACCATAACATACAGAGAGGATCGAACCTGCTATGACAACGACCCCCATACTCACACGTGGCCGGAACAGACCGGACTCCTCACTCCCCCGTTAGCACTTATTAGAAGTTCAACTTTGAACTTTATCAAACAATCACAACATTGAGTTAAGTCTTGTCAGACATACACCAGGGAAGAGGGAGTCATACATTCACATACAAACATCACACACAAACATCACATAACCAACTCACGCATAGCCGTGGTTAGAACGTTCCTTAAGTCGGAAACGTTGTTACCGGATACCGTTCTCCTACGTTTACCTAATAGTGGTTAACTAGCCCTTCAAGCGCATTCGAGGTTACCGGTATCGGCACGTAAACATACAATAGCAATAACGACTGTAAACTCGTTTCATGATTTATCTCATAACGTGGCAAACATACAGAAAAACACATTGGCATACAAGCCGGTGTAATCCGGTAGGACACAGGTTGCAAGAAAACCATACCTGTCACCGGGGTCCACTTATCCTGTCCATTTATGTTCCTCGAGCAATTCTCGAACAACTGTTAACATCACACGTGTTTTCATTAACATCGGGGTTTTCTTGATCATTAATGTCAATGCTTAATTTTTCCCCGTTAACTTAGTTACATAACTTAACATTTTTAACTTGTTTTACTCTCACATTTTAATACAACTTTTAACCCATTTTATTGTCACTAAAACTCACCTAACATGTCCTCAACATCCTTATAACATCATTACCTACCAATCCCCATCATCACATATCATTTCATAACCTTAAACCATGTTTTTGGTCCGACCGACCCACCGTCCGACCCACAGCTGGGTCGGTCCATTACAGAACCCTTTTACTTCCTTATTAACATGCCCGTCCGACCCAGTCCGACTCACTCGACTGGGTCGGACCATGTGCGAACATTTTCTTCTTCCTTTGAAACTTGACCGACCGACCCATGTCCGACCCACCTTTTGGGTCGGACCATTACCGAACACATTCCTAACATCTAACAGAGGCTCGACCGACCCAAAACTGGGTCGGCCCCTGGGTCGGTCGCCTTCTAAACTTACCCAAACTTTACCAATTCTTCACCAACTTCTCCTAAGGCCTCTTAATGTTTCCTAACAACATTTGGTAACCTTATATCCACATACAACATCCACTAAACTCATCTTCTAACTCCTTAAACCTTTACTTATTCCTTGTAAAAATTCCTTAACACTTTCAACATTTGTACTAGGTTCCTAAATGGTGTTTCTCACCTATTATAACTACTATCCCAAAACACTTTCTTCTCATCTTAACATCATCTCTTAAGCATTATTTTCTTACTAACTAAATCTCCTTTTTACATCATACCTAAACATCACTTGTCCTTGAACACCAACCTTACCTAAACCCTAAACAACTCCTCCAAGACTTTAATACATTCACAAACACATTGAATTCCTAGAACTTCCAAGATAACACCTAAATCCTTGCATCACTCCAAATCACCTTAACACATGTTTTCTTCTCAAGTAAACATTTATTCACCTTTGCCTCTCCCTAGTTCATCAAAACTCACTTTAAACACTTAGAACTTCTTACACATTTCCCAAATTTGGCCATAGCTTCTCTAGTATATACTCACATCCAAACACTTAGGTTTTCACCTTAATTCATTCAATAATACCTAAAATCCATCAAACACATCTTTATACACAAACTCACACATTTAGCACTACATCACAATATAGTGCATAACTCAAATTGCTTGGCACTTAGGCCCTTAAATAACATGGCTCTTAGGCCCTTAAATTGCATAACCTTAAACACTGAATTTCCCACATAAATAATGCCTTTGACCTGCAAAATACACACCAAAACATATGTTCTTTTACTAGTCTCCTTGAGAACACTTTACTAGGTCACTTGCCATTGGCTCCTTAGGTATTTTATTAAGCAAATCAAGCTCATTTTCCTAAGGCATTTAAACCACATTGAGATAGTTTGTTTACCTCTTTTTCCTCACAAATTTCTTTCTTGTTTCCTTGTAAAACCGGTAGGGCATTTGGTCCCTTTTCAACTATTAACATTATACAAACAATAGAATGAGTATTCAAGCATTGTGCTTCACCTCATTGTAAACCCTAGTTACACCTATTGTTTTAACACATTAAGGTAATTGTTTACCTTGGAATTGGAAGAGAACTTGAACAAGTATCAAGAGAGGACTCCTCCTAGCCCTTGGAAGATTCAAATGAAGCTAAAACAAGCAAGATAAATACACCATGGTGAGGTGAATTTTCGGTCAACATGAAAACATGGAGGAAACATGGATTTTCTTTGAGTTTCCTTACCTAGAAGCAAAGGAGAGCATGAATATGTGAAAAGATGGGCTCAAGCTCCATCAATGGTGGAACTCCATGGCACCGAAATGGTGATCTTCAAATTTTGAGAAGATAGGAATGAAGAGCTTGATGAGAGGAAGAGAATGGTGGTGTTTGTTTTTGATTTGGACAAGTGAGCAAGATTTTACATGTGTTCAAAGTTGGAACTTCCATGGTGGTAGTAGCATTACCGAGAGAGAACAAGAAGAAGAGGAAGAAGGAGAATGGGACCGTGTGAAATGAGAAGAGAAGGAAGAATGAAGATAGAATTTGCTTTTAAGAGATATTTGTAACTTATAAAGCAAATAGTACTTTACTTAAAGTTTTACTTTACTTATTTGATTTCTTTTACAACTTGGTGACTCACTACTACAAAAACCGGCCACCATTATGCCTAGGAGGGTATACTAGTCTTTGTTGACCAATTTAATTACTTATAGCATTATATGTTACAAACTAGCTTATAAAGTTACTATTCACAAACTAAGGCACATAGAAGTGAAATTTTTGATTTCCCACTAATATGGCCACCCAAATGTGATACTATATAGTACACATGTTAATTAAAGAGTAATGATGGACATTTAGCCATTCAAAACTCATTTACAAGACAATTTTTCAAAAACGTGCTTTAAGACTCCTTAAAGCACATTTTGTGTTTTAACTTGTTTCAAGCTTGGTTTTCTTTGGTAATTGATTTAATATGTTCATTAACATATAAATAAGGCATAGGTATGACCATTAGGCCTTATACACATTTATCCCAAGCTTAGAGCACATTTTTGCTCATATTGACTTTAAGGTATTACCTTGTGTTTTATTTGGTTTAACTGTCCACCAAAGTTTCTTAAGGACTTATTTAGCCTTATTAAATCATAATTAAATGTTATCAAGTCTTGGTAGGCTCTTGGGTCCTAACCAAGTTCACTCATAGCTTAGAGCATGTTTTTGCTCAAACTGTGTCTTAATGCTTTATTGCATTTATTATGGTTTAAATTGTTCACTGATGTTACTAAGGCACTTTTTAGCCTTTACTTACCATAATTTGATATTTAAACCACATATCAAGGTTTGGGGTATTTCAATCTACCCCCCTTAAAAGAACTTCGTCCTCGAAGTTCACACTTTTCACATATCATTAGACTAGAACACAGTAATCACTTGGAAATAAACTTCCTTAACCAAACACACTTTACATCACAACCTCGGACTTGATGGTCCGGGCAACACATTCACATCCACACATAACATAACATATCCAAATGATAACCTCGGACTCTATGGTCCGGGTATCTTAACAACACTTACACATACATAACAACCCCTTTGACTCACTGGTCTTGGGTAACATAACAACATTTGGACACATAGGTCCTGATAACATAACAGTCTTTAGACACATAGGTCTATGTAACACCACACATTTAGACTCATAGGCCTTGATAGTATACACTTTAAGAAAACCAAGTCAAAACAACATTCATTACACATACCACACAACATGTCAGAGCATGTATAGCAATCAAAAATATCCTTGATATACACTGTGATCCCGCAGAACCCGGTCGCGATGGACACCTTCCGTCCCCGTGCCTTTGGGAGTTCAAAACAATCACTTAAGTTTAAAATTTCCTTGTGAGGTTAAGTAAAAGAACTTTAATTACGTAAAGTATCCATCAACGTTTTATAAATACCAATTTAAAATCCTTTTGAAAACACACACAACTCCAAGTCCAACTTAAGCTCTTTGCTTCTTTTATTAGCGTGGTTATTCGTGACCACTTATAGGGAGTTTCAAGAGTCATCCAACCCTGATGTGATCAGCATCAGTGTTGAACTATCCTTCCACCCCAATTTGTGTTCGGCTTCCCTTGATCACATGCAAATCAAGTTCCACCTCCCACTTCATTTTCAAGCATCAAGTAAATCACCCATTTCCAATTTTCTATCTTTTAATCATTCTAATCATGATCATACATCTCCAAAGGATAGAACTCCGTCTATCAGTTACCTCCATTCACTTTTAATCATGTTGCCTAGGGAATCTTATTCTCACTAGGTTCTATGTCGGTTTCATACCCTTTCATGCATCACTATATAATATGTATATACACATATATTTTATCAAAGTACAACACCTGGTTTTACATTTATACACTGTCGGGGCTTTTGTTCCCCCGGGAGTTTACCTACTCCCACACTTGTACAACACACAACTGTTAACAAACACACACACTTATCACAATGGTATTCGCATCATCTGTGCGCAATTACCACAATTAATCCATGAATGAATGTGTATGTTTACGTAACACACACACCAATCATCAAAACAAACAATAATTTTGTGCTATGCACAATATAAGTCACATACTCTACGTACACTTACGTACACTTGTACGGTAATATACACTAAGTGGTTTTGCGCTCTACCCCCTTAAAAGGGATTACGCCCACGTAATCAATCATTAAACATTAGCTTAAAATGTTTTGCCGTCGTGAAGTATCTTAACTTCCACGCGGTCTATTACACAATGGATTCTGATTAGAGGATCTTAACCATATTGGCGGTTTAGTTCCTAAACCAAGAATTCTCATTGGAGTTTGTTTAAACTCTTAGTTGGTTTCGATTCTGGCCTGTTAGGCTTCTAGGCGTCAATAATTAGCCATTCACTCGTGTTTACCATGTACATTCAACACTTGAATCATTGGCTCACTAGTTTCTGCTGCGAAACTTTAATAACTGCAGAGCTCAATTGCTCCATTTGTTATTCTTACTGTATTGTACATCCCCAATTGACACCTTCATCTTGGTAACAATGGTTTCTCAACCGACGCGTGGTATCCCTTACCGTTAGCGAATTCGGTGAGTTTAAAACTTTCTATCCACTCCCATAACAATTTACTGTGTATACAGTTATGTATTTCACAATGATTGACTTGTTCCCTTCCGGCTTATTGTCGGTTGAGATTGAGCTACTACCTAGTGTGTAGTGCTCTCTCAGCTATTTACAACATTTGGGGTATATTCCATACCGATATTTGGCAGTTAGTGCTACTGTAGTCACTTACTGTTATCATGTCACTTACTGTACAAGTACTTTTTATTGGTGCGGCCTTGCATTTCCTATGCATCGGCCATTATAACATTATTCCTTCATAATTAACATGTTTCCAATTCCTAGCTATCCCACTCGATCATTACTGCGAAGTGCAATACCAAAACACTCAGTCATACAGAGTGTAGAGGCGTAAACTCTCGACAGTAAATCCCTTATGCGACTCGCCATGGAATTCACACTGAGTTCCTCATCACACAGTACCTACCACTGGCTTATTGCCCAGTCTGTTTAACATCACTTATCTTGCATCTCCATTGAGTTTAACTCATAACTGGTCTTATTTGTTACATTATCGTTTAACAACATTTATACAACGGTCGCTTGTTGCGCACCGTGCTCTTACTCCCTGTACAACATCAGCTTATATCGTATCTACTGTCACCTTAACTTCCACACATAAACTTACATTTTTCATATTATGGTTCATCCCTCATTTGGATGACCACTGAATGCTCCTTGAGCATCGATCATTCGAGTCACAAGCGGGCATTATTCAGCTCGGTGTTTCACCTTATACACACATACTACTAAGCTAATTTCTCTTTCAATAACAACATGGTCAATCCTTAACATATTTCTTGAACTTGATTCACATAACTACCGCTCCTGCGGTGTCACAATGTCTAGAGGTATCCCCACTCTTAATGCAGTGGTTCGTTTACCACTCTATTCGCTTATACAACCTAAACTTCTACCATCAATCGAATTTATATAACATATCTTGCTTATGGCTTATAAGCCTTATTTGCCTTGAGCTGGGCTCATTGTAGGCTGTCCACACACATGTACTTCTCTGTACAACATTACATGGTTTGGATATAATTGGGCTCCATGACAAGTCGTTGCATCACGTTTCCTTTCATGGGATGCCCCTTAGGATTGTCAGTCCGTCTCCTGACAACTTATGCCTAAACTGTGTGTTAGTTTCAACCCTTGTGCTTCTGTCATGCATTTCATTCAACAATTGTTGATATGAACACCCTTCAAGGATTGCTCCTGGGTGTTGTTAAGTTATGCCCTTACATTTGGCTCACACTTATTGGTACATTCCGTTAGCTACGCCTTTCGCGTTCTTTACTGGTTGTTATCTTCTTCGTGAAGATTAACATTTCCTGGTAGTGTAGGTACTCATTCTGGGAATTTATCCGTTCATTGCACATTAATGTGTCCACATTAGGCATCTGCTTTGCCATGTACAGGCTGGGTCACCATTCCAGCTATAATGTTCATTCCTCGGAATTCTTAAGACATGTACGACGTCCTTACATAACAGCTTGTGCCCTTCGCACTTCCTAACTCTTAAACATTTCCTTGAGAGGAATTCACTAATCCTTTAGTCTCGTTACTTTAACTGAGTTCCTTAACTTCAACTATTCCTTGGTAATCCTTAGCTCTTGTTTGTTTTATACTGCTGACCGTAGATGGAGTCGACTACTTCCCGTGTTTCGGACTCCACTCGTATACATATATGGGGTATCATACTGATACATTGCTACTTACCCAACTAACCCATAAGTAGGTCTGTCAG
Source organism: Limonium bicolor (assembly GCA_023374045.1). Classification (NCBI taxonomy): domain Eukaryota; kingdom Viridiplantae; phylum Streptophyta; class Magnoliopsida; order Caryophyllales; family Plumbaginaceae; genus Limonium; species Limonium bicolor. The sequence continues at coordinate 70,271,203 of CM041780.1, forward strand.
GCCCACATGCTCCTATCGGAGTGCGGTCGTCCCACAACACAGTTGGTACACTTGTAGTGTCCGTCACACGCCTAGGTGAAGTATTCTGTTGTCAACTCCCTTATATTGTCCCGTGACAATATTCATTCCCTGCTTCCCGAACTTAATCGAGGGAAAGTTTATCCATTGTTGTATCCCTGTCAACTGTCCTTGGTTTTACTGGTTTGGTTTAAAAGAAGGTTGGAAAGAAGTGTTGGTTTGAAAGAAAATCTGGTTTGAAAAAGAAAAGGGTTTGAATAAATCTGGGTTTGAAAGAAAATTTTCATGGTTTCACAACATCTTCTTACCTTAACCAAGTCTAGCTTCTTGCTGACTGGTGTACTTACAATTACAGAGGTTAGGCTAACAGGCCCTTCCACTGTTATGACAATCACATTTAACTTTATTGTACTTTTCCAAGTACTTCGTAGTGGTTATAAATTTCCCGAACAGCCCTATTATAGCAGCACTTGCTATGGCAAGTGCGCCATGCTAACTGGCTATCAGTTTAACACATACCGGTTGTGGTGTTGTTTTTACCCGCACTGTCATCAGTGGCCTTGTTGGCCCTCACTGATCTTACTGTCTTGATAATAACTTGTCTAGGAGACTTCTCACTGTATTCACATAATAATCATTAACTAGGGTATTTCCCATTCTGGGAGACCCCTTTTTTTTGTGTCGTATTCTCTTTATAGCCCGTTCCACGCACTTGTCGTGGTTACTGAGACTTGTCTCTTGTTGGGCACTACGTGTAGTTCCTTGTCGGTTGGTATACCGTTGGTGTATTACTTAACAATTGTGGTCCCGTAGACACTTGTCTCGGGTGTTTTAATCCACTTCTTGCCTGTTGCACGATTGGTGCGTTGCAAGCTGGTTATTCTCGACTGCTCTGCATGTCGACCCAGGTTGCCGGAAATTCTATTCTCCAATCCACAAGATCCTTCATTCATTGCTATGAAATGCGGTTAACATTATTCAGATGGAGACCGTCTCCGGGATTCCCAGTTTTCGGGATCTACCGTATGACAGGTTCTCCGTACCCTAAAGGTATTTAATAACGGCCAGATCGGGTATTCCCGAGTATGAGAGGACTTCCATCTCTCTGGCGTTCTTTCCCAAGTTATCAAACAGGGATTGTGGAGGGTGGGATGGATATTGTAGGTTTCCAGTAGTCACTGGTAGTTCCTAACTAGCGTATCTCTCACGCTATCACTCAACCCTTAACCCAAAGTACTTAAATCCTAACTCGGTACTTCCTAAGCTCGGTAATTCAGTCATCAGAGCGATACTTCGCTCTGATACCACTTTTTGTAACACCCCATCCAACATTAACATACTTACAACAAACTGCAGCGGAAGAACAACCTCATCACATTACATAACTTGTTGGTGTTACACGCCGTTAGCCACCCACGTGGCTAACAAGGCTAATACATACACAATGTACCGGTCTGATGGGCTAAATTCCCGAGCAACTATACATTAGTATCCCTTTCCATTAACAACAACAACATACACCTTATCAACTATACCGAGTATTTATAAACTGTTGCCGACAACAATATCGGTCTTACTACACCTACTGTATACATACACTTAAAAGTTTACCCATGTACAATGACTACCCGTCCTACTCTCGAACGGCTTCCAGCACTTCGTACCTGAAATAGGAAAAGAAGAGAAAGGGGTGGCCCCAAGGGGCTCAGCACCTTTGCTGGTATGGTAATCCCGCAGCCCACATGCTACCGGCCACGCACAACTAATTGTCGTCTTAACATGCGGTTGATTATATTTAAATCATGCATGTAACAATAAACACACGACACTTAACATTTCGCCTCATTGGGCTCAACAATCGGTTAATACATCCTACTTAACAAGTCACTCATGGTATTCATCATCCCTAGAGTGTTCCTCCTCAAATGGAGCTACTTCCTTAATAGACGACACATACCCTTAAATCGGGTTATCCTTAAACGCCTCCTATCACAAACTGGGAATCATATCCATGATCCACACACTCACATTATACAACCTACAACATACATTACATAACAACACTTAACAATACTTTGCACGTTTCCACGTGCACCACATAACCCGCAATAGATATTGCCTCACAACAAAACACATAACATAACGGAATGGTTCTCTTAGGAACCCACCCAAACATTGTTTACACACTGGTGAGCCTAGAGAATGTTGCCAGTCTCATGATAAGCTCGTTACATAACTCGTTACCGTCTCGTTAAATGAACGGTTAACTTAACAAGGTGCCCCGGATATAGTGATCCAAGCACACCGAAACAAACATAACAATAGTATGCCCCTGTGGCCCGACGTGAGTCAGTAAGCCTTGGTTAAGCTAAAGGGAAGGTTGGGAACCAAATTGGAAAACAACCATAACATACAGAGAGGATCGAACCTGCTATGACAACGACCCCATACTCACATCGGCCGGAACAGACCGGACTCCTCACTCCCCCGTTAGCACTTATTAGAAGTTCAACTTTGAACTTTATCAAACAATCACAACATTGATTAAGTCTTGTCAGACATACACCAGGAAGAGGGAGTCATACATTCACATACAAACATCACACACAAACATCACATAACCAACTCACGCATAGCCGTGGTTAGAACGTTCCTTAAGTCGGAAACGTTGTTACCGGATACCGTTCTCCTACGTTTACCTAAGTGGTTAACTAGCCCTTCAAGCGCATTCTAGGTTACCGGTATCGGCACGTAAACATACAATAGCAATAACGACTGTAAACTCGTTTCATGATTTATCTCATAACGTGGCAAACATACAGAAAAACACATTGGCATACAAGCCGGTGTAATCCGGTAGGACACAGGTTGCAAGAAAACCATACCTGTCACCGGGGTCCACTTATCGTCCATTTATGTTCCTCGAGCAATTCTCGAACAACTGTTACATCACACGTGTTTTCATTAACATCGGGGTTTTCTTGATCATTTAATGTCAATGCTTAATTTTTCCCCGTTAACTTAGTTACATAACTTAACATTTTTAACTTGTTTTACTCTCACATTTTAATACAACTTTTAACCCATTTTATTGTCACTAAAACTCACTAACATGTCCTCAACATCCTTATAACATCATTACCTACCATCCCCATCATCACATATCATTTCATAACCTTAAACCATGTTTTTGGTCCGACCGACCCACCGTCCGACCCACAGCTGGGTCGGTCCATTACAGAACCCTTTTTACTTCCTTATTAACATGCCCGTCCGACCCACGTCCGACTCACTCGACTGGGTCGGACCATGTGCGAACATTTTCTTCCTTTGAAACTTGACCGACCCGACCATGTCCGACCCACCCTTTTGGGTCGACCATTACCGAACACATTCCTAACATCTAACGAGGCTCGACCGACCCAAAACTGGGTCGGCCCCTGGGTCGGTCGCCTTCTAAACTTACCCAAACTTTACCAATTCTTCACCAAACTTCTCCAAGGCCTCTTAATGTTTCCTAACAACATTTGGTAACCTTATATCCACATACAACATCCACTAAACTCATCTTCTAACTCCTTAAACCTTTACTTATTTCCTTGTAAAAATTCCTTAACACTTTCAACATTTGTACTAGGTTCCTAAATGGTGTTTCTCACCTATTATAACTACTATCCCAAAACACTTTCTTCTCATCTTAACATCATCTCTTAAGCATTATTTTCTTACTAACTAAATCTCCTTTTTACATCATACCTAAACATCACTTTTCCTTGACACCAACCTTACCTAAACCCTAACAACTCCTCAAGACTTTAATACATTCACAAACACACATTGAATTCCTAGAACTTCCAAGATAACACCTAAATCCTTGCATCACTCCAAATCACCTTAACACATGTTTTCTTCTCAAGTCAAACATTTATTCACCTTTGCCTCTCCCTAGTTCATCAAAACTCACTTAAACACTTAGAACTTCTTACACATTTCCCAAATTTGGCCATAGCTTCTCTAGTATATACTCACATCCAAACACTTAGTTTTCACCTTAATTCATTCAATAATACCTAAAATCCATCAAACACATCTTTATACACAAACTTCACACATTTAGCACTACATCACAATATAGTGCATAACTCAAATTGCTTGGCACTTAGCCCTTAAATAACATGGCTCTTAGGCCCTTAAATTGCATAACCTTAAACACTGAATTTCCCACATAAATAATGCCTTTGACCTGCAAATACATACACCAACAACATATGTTCTTTACTAGTCTCCTTGAGAACACTTTACTAGGTCACTTTGCCATTGCTCCTTAGGTATTTTATTAAGCAAATCAAGCTCATTTTCCTAAGGCATTTAAACCACATTGAGATAGTTTGTTTACCTCTTTTTCCTCACAAATTTCTTTCTTGTTTCCTTGTAAAACCGGTAGGGCATTTGGTCCCTTTTCAACTATTAAACATTATACAAACAATAGAATGTATTCAAGCATTGTGCTTCACCTCATTGTAAACCCTAGTTACACCTATTGTTTTAACACATTAAGGTATTGTTTACCTTGGAATTGGAAGAGAACTTGAACAAGTATCAAGAGAGGACTCCTCCTAGCCCTTGGAAAGATTCAAATGAAGCTAAAACAAGCAAGATAAATACACTGGTGAGGTGAATTTTCGGTCAACATGAACATGGAGGAAACATGGATTTTCTTTGAGTTTCCTTACCTAGAAGCAAAGGAGAGCATGAATATGTGAAAGATGGGCTCAACTCCATCAATGGTGGAACTCCATGCACCGAAATGGTGATCTTCAATTTTGAGAGATAGGAATGAAGAGCTTGATGAGAGGAAGAAAATGTGGTGTTTGTTTTTGATTGGACAAGTGAGCAAGATTTTACATGTGTTCAAGTTGGAACTTCCATGGTGGTAGTAGCATTACCGAGAGAGAACAAGAAGAAGAGGAAGAAGGAGAATGGGACCGTGTGAAATGAGAAGAAAGGAAGAATGAAGATAGAATTTGCTTTTAAGAGATATTGTAACTTATAAAGCAATAGTACTTTACTTAAAGTTTTACTTTACTTATTTGATTTCTTTTACAACTTGGTGACTCACTACTACAAAACCGGCCACCATTATGCCTAGGAGGGTATACTAGTCTTTGTTGACCAATTTAATTACTTATAGCATTATATGTTACAAACTAGCTTATAAAGTTACTATTCACAAACTAAGGCACATAGAAGTGAAATTTTTGATTTCCCACTAATATGGCCACCCAATGTGATCTATATAGTACATGTTAATTAAAGTAATGATGGACATTTAGCCATTCAAAACTCATTTACAGACAATTTTTCAAAAACGTGCTTTAAGACTCCTTAAAGCACATTTTGTTTTAACTTGTTTTCAAGCTTGGTTTTTCTTTAGTAATTGATTTAATATGTTCATTAACATATAAATAAGGCATAGGTATGAACCATTAGGCCTTATACACATTTATCCCAAGCTTAGAGCACATTTTTGCTCATATTGACTTTAAGGTATTACCTTGTGTTTTATTTGGTTAACTGTCCACCAAAGTTTCTTAAGGACTTATTTAGCCTTATTAATCATAATTAAATGTTATCAAGTCTGGTAGGCTCTTTGGGTCCTAACCAATTTCACTCATAGCTTAGAGATGTTTTGCTCAAAACTGTGTCTTAATGCTTTATTGCATTTATTCATGGTTTTAAATTGTTCACTGATGTTACTAGGCACTTTTAGCCTTTCTTACCATAATTTGATATTTAAACCACATATCAGGTTGGGGTATTGTCAATTAAAACATTAATGAACATTAAAGCGCTTTTCGAGGTAACCGGGAAAACGCGTCTTTAGTGGGTCAAATAGACTCGTACCCATTTTGGTCACTAAATAGTCATTAATAAATATTAGTGAACGCTTTAGAACCAATAAAATCAAATAAACGAGAAAATAGTAAAAAACTGTCAAAAACGGGAAGTTGTGGGGTAGAAAACATAACCAAAACTTATGTGGTCCAATATTTTAAATAGAATTTAAAACCCACATGGGCTGTGTGTGTGTCACGATTTATGCTCTCTCACACTCACTCTCTATTCTCTTTTTATTTACAAAAGACCAAAAGAATTAAAAAGCAAAAAGTAACCTAACTTACTTTACTACCTCACATTCTCTCTCTCCTACTCTATTTTATTCACTCACGTAAGCCCCCTCCTTCTCCTCTCTAATTTCTTTCTTCTCCTCCTTCCCAGCGACAGCCATGGAGGTTTTGAACAACCCACAAAAATACTCTCTTCTCTCCTCTTGTTGAGTGCCCAAACTTGCTCCAAAAATTATCAAAATACCACCATTGTCTTCCTCTCATCAAGAGGAACATTTCCCTCTTTTCAAAATCTGAAAAGGAGCATTTTTGTTTTCATGGGTATGTAGCTTTTGGAGCTTCAAGTACACCATTAGAACCACCTCCTTCTCCTTGTCATTTTGAGGTAAAAATGTTCTTGAAAGCTTACCTTTTTCTAGCCCTTGTGGGCAAAAAGAAATTTAGACTAAACTCTTGTTTGGTTCCTTTGTACTCTAGCCGATTTTGGCACTCTTGGAGGGTGAGAAATATTGTTCTTGAGCTATTCCAAGCATTATGTAACACCCCATCCAAACAACATACACACTTAACAACAAACTGCAGCGGAAAACAAACTTCAACACATTACTTAACTTCTTGGTGTTACACGCCGTTAACCACCCACGTGGCTAACAAGGCTAATACATAGACATTGTACCGGTCTGATGGGCTAAATTCCCGAGCGACTACACATTACTATCCCTTTCCATTAACAACAACAACAACATACACCTTTCAACCGTACCGAGTATTCACAAACTGATGCCGATAACAGTTTCGGTCTTACTACGCCTACTGTATATATATACACTTAAATGATTACCCATGTACAACGACTACCCGTCCTACTCTCGAACGGCTTCCAGCACTTCGTACCTGAAATAAGAAAAGGAAAGAAAGGGTGGCCCCCAAGGGGCTCAGCACCTTTGCTGGTATGGTAATCCCGCAGCCCACATGCTACCGGGCCACGCACAACTAATTGTCGTCTTAGCATGCGGTTGATTATATTTAAATCGTGCACACAACTGTAAACACACAACATTTCGCCTCAATGGGCTCAATAAACGGATAATACATCCTTATTTGATAAGTCACTCATGGTATTCGTTATCCCTAGAGTGTTTCTCCTCTAATGGAGCTACTTCCTTAATAGACGATACTTACCCGTTATTCGGGTTATCCTTAAACGCCTCTTATCACAAACTGGGATTCATATCCATGATCCACATACTCCACATTTTACAACATATAACATGCATCCCATAACAACACATAACAACACTTTCACGTTTCAACGTGCACATAATAACATCGCAATAGAAATTGCATTACAACAACATCACATAACATAACGGGAATGGTTCTCTTAGGAACCGACCCAAACAATGTTAATACACTGGTGAGCCAAGAGAATGTTGCCAGTCTCATGATAAGCTCGTTACATAACTCGTTACCGTCTCGTTAAATGAGCGGATAACTTAACACAAGGTGTCTCGGATATAGTGATCCAAGCACACTGAACAAACATAACATAGTATGCCCCTGTGGCCCGACGTGAGTAAGTAATAGCCTTGGTTAAGCTAAAGGGAAGGTTGGAAACCAAATTGGAAAACAACCATAACATACGGAGAGGATCGAACCTGATATGACAACGACCCCCATACTCACACGCGTGGCCGGAACAGACCGGACTCCTCACCTCCCTCGTTAGCACTTGTTAGAAGTTCAACATTGAACTTAATTAAACAATCACAACATTGGGTTAAGTCTTGTTAGACACACACAAGGGAAGGGAGAGTCATATTTTCACACACAAACATCACACACAAACATCACATAACTAACTCACGCATAGCCGTGGTTAGAACGTTCCTTAGGTCGGAAACGTAATCACCGGATACCGTTCTCTTACGTCTACCTAATAGTGGTTAACTAGCCCTTCAAGCGCACTCGAGGTTACCGGTATCGGCACGTAAACATACAACAACAATAACGACTGTAAACTCATTTCATGATTTATCTTGTAACGTGGCAAACACACAGAAAAACACATTGGCATACAAGCCGGTGTAATCCGGTAGGACACAGGTTGCAAGAAAACCATACCTGTCACCGGAGTCCACTTTATCATGTCCACTTATGTTCCTCGAGCAAATTCTCGAACAACTGATAACATTACATGTACTTTTATTAACATTGGGGTAGCATGATTATTTAATGTCTAATGCTTATAACTTTTCCCCGTTAACTTAGTTACATAACTTCACTTTTTAACTTGTTTTACTTTTACATTTTAATACAACCTTTCCCCCACTAAATTGTCATTATAACTCACTTAACATGTCCTTAACATTCTTATAACATCATTACTTAGTAATCACCATTTTTAGGAAACTTTTTCTCACCTTAAAACAAAATTTTTGGTCCATACAGTGGCCTGTCCGAACTTGTGTCCGAACCTCCAAGTTCGGACGCAAGCCGTGACTTTGAACTGAAAACAGACACACGTCCGAACTTGTGTCCGGACTTCGGAAGTTCGGACGTGAGTCGAGAATCTCTTAATGCGGAAATCCATGCGTCCGAACATGTGTCCGGACTTCCCAAGTTCGGACACAGTTCGAGTGTGCAAAAATTCTTACCCAACAGAGCCTGTCCGAACTTCCATGTCTGGACGGAAGTTCGGACAAGGCAAAATGCTCAATTTCCAAGCCTTTAAACACTTAGCCAAATTCCTCCAAAGCCTCCAACACTTATAGTATCTACTCCCTAGGTTCCTAAGTGATGTTTCATGCTTGTTCTAACCATTATACCAAGATATATCTTCCACACAAACATCATCATCCAAACATCCTTTCTTACTAATCAAAACTCCTTATGTCATTCTTACAATTCCTTTTCCAAGCTTACACTTTCTCCTCAATTTACCAAAGTTTGCCTAAGTCTCAACTTAAGTCCAAAATGACTTTGGTATATACTAAAACCCCAAAATAATGCCTAAATCCATATTACACTCTAGAACACTTCCTAGTTCACCAAAATTCCTTTAAAACACTTTGAACTTCTTATACATTTTCCTAAATTTTGACATGGGTTCTCTTAGCACTTCATCATTCCAAAACTCATGGTTTTCACCACTAAACATTCAAGAAAACCTAAATCCATCAAAAACACCATCACACACAAGTCTTCACCAAATATACACTACATCACAATATAGTGCACCATTAAAATTGCTTGGCACTTAGGCCCTTAAATAGCATGGCTCTTAGGCCCTTAAATTGCATAAACCTTAAACACTGAATTTCCCACATAAATAATGCCTTTGACCTGTAAATACACCCAACAATACATATGTTCTTTTACTAGTCTCCTTGAGAACACTTTACTAAGTCATTCACCATTTGCTCTTTAGGTAGTTTTAACAAGCATTATAAGCTCATTTCTCCTAAGGCATTAAACAACATTAGATTAGCATATTTACCTCTTTTCCACACAAACTTCTTTCTTGTTTCCTTATAAAACCGGTAAGGTATTTGATTCCTTGTCAACTACTAAACAATATATAAACATTGAAATGAGTATACAAGCTTTAAGCTTCATCTCATTGTAAACCCTAGGTTTACATTGTTTCAAAAACATTAATGTAGTCGTTTTACCTTGATCTTTGAAGAGAGTTTGAATATCTATGAAGAGAGGACTCCACCTAGTCCATGAAAGGTTGGAATGAAGCTAGAACAAAGTCACACAAAGAGCACCATTAATGTGCAATTTCGGTCAAGGCAAAAACATGGAAGAAACTTGATTTTTCTTTGAGATTCCTTACCTAGGAGCAAAGGGGATCAATAATATGTAGAAATACAAGCTCAAGCTCCTTCAATGGTGGAACTCCATGGCACCGAAATGGGGCTCTTGAAGTTTTGAGAAGATAGGAATGAAGAGCTTGATGAGAGGAAGAAGATGGTGGTGTTTGTTTTTGATTTGGTTAAGTGAGCTAGATTTTACAAGAGGTCAAAGCTAGAGTTTAATGGTGGTGGTGAGTATTACCGTGAGAGAACAAGAAGAAGAGGTTGAAGAAGAGTGGAACCGTGTGAAATGAGAAAGAAATGAGAGAATGAAGATAAACTTTGCTTTTTGAAGATATTTGTTCTTATAAAGCAAATAGTACATTAATTAGTCATTCTTTCTTTTCTTAGTAAATTAACAAGAGAGTGGTGAGTCACCACACTTAGAAAACCGGCCCCCTTTATTACATAAGGGTATTTTAGTCTTTATTTGTCAATTTAATTACTTATGATAACATATGTTACAACTAGCTTATAAAATTCACTATTCACAAAAACAAGGCACATAGAAGTGAAATTTTTGATTTCCTATTGATATAGACATCCAAATGTGATACTATATAGTACACATATATATTTAAGAGTAATGATGGACATTTAGCCACTCAAAACTCATTTACAAGACAATTTTTCAAAAATGTGCTTTAAGACTCCTTAAAGCACTTTTTGTGTCTTAACTTGTTTTCAAGCTTGGTTTTCTTTGGTAATTGATTTAATATGTTCCTTAACATATTTATAAGATATAGGTATGACCATTAGGTCTTATACAAATTTATCCCAAGCTTAGAGCACTTTTTAGCCCATATTGACCTTAAGGTATTTATTTATGTTTTGTTTGGTTCCAATGTCTACCAAGGTTTCCTAAGGACTTAATTAGCCTTATAGAATCATAATTAAATGTTATTAAGTCTTGGTAGGCTCTTTGGGTCCTAACCAAGTTCACTCATAGCTTAGAGCATGTTTTTGCTCAAACTGTATCTTAGTGCTTTATTGCATTTACTATGGTTTAAATTGTTCACTGGTGTTTCTAAGACACTTTTTAGCCTTTACATACCATAGTTTAATATTTAAACAATATATCAGGGTTTGGGGTATTTTAATCTACCCCCCTTAAAAGAACTTCGTCCTCGAAGTTCACACTTCCCACACATCATAAGATTAGAACACTGGAATAACTTGGAAATAAACTTCCATAGCCCAAACATATTTTGCAACACACCCTCGGACTTGATGGTCCGGGTAACACATTCACATCCATACATAACATAACATATTCACTTGATAACCTCGGACTCAATGGTCCGGGTATCTTAACAACATTTTCACACACATAACAACCCTTAGACTCTCTGGTCTTGGGTAACATAACAACATTTAAACACATAGGTCTTGATAACATAACAGCCTTTAGACACATAGGTCTATGTAACACAACACATTTAGACTAATAGGTCTTAATAGCATACACATTAGGAAATCAAAGTCAAAATAACTTTTATTACACATACCACACAACATGTCATAGCATGTATAGCAATCAAAAATATCTTTGATATACACTGTGATCCCGTAGAACCCGGTCGCGATGGACACCTTCCGTCCCCGTTCCTTTGGGAGATCAAAACAATCACTTAAATTTAAAATTTCCTTGCGAGGTTAAGTAAGAAAACTTTAATTATGTAAAGTATCTATCGACGTTTTATAAATACCAATTCAAAATCCTTTTTGAAAACACACACAACTCCAAGTCCAACTTATGCTCTTTGCTTCTTTTCTTAGCGTGGTTATTTGTGACCACTTAAGGGGAGCTTCAAGAGCCATCCAACCCTGATGTGATCAGCATCAGTGTTGAACTATCCTTCCACCCCAATTTGTGTTCGGTTTCTTGATCGCATGCAAATCAAGTTCCACCTCCCACTTCATTTTCAAGCATCAATTAAATCACTCATTTCCAATTTTCTATCTTTTAAAATCACTCTAATCATGATCATACATCACCAAGAGATAGAACTCCGTCTATCAATCATCATCCAAATCCAACTTAATTCAAGTTACCTAGGGAATCTTATTCTCACTAGGTTCTACGCCGGTTTCATACCCTTTCGTGAATCACTATATAGTATATATACACATATATTTTATCAAAATACCACACACAGTTTCACATTTATACACTGTCGGGGTTTTGTTCCCCGGGAGTTTCTATACTCCCCACACTTGTACTATCACACACAACTGTTAATAAATCAACACACTTATCACAATGGTATTCGCATCTTCTGTGCGGAATTACCACAATTAACCATGAATGAATGCGTATGTTTACATAACACACACACCAATCATCAAAACAAATTATTTTGTGCTATGCACAACATAAATCACGTACACTTGTACGGTAATACACACTAAGTGGTTTTGCGCTCTACCCCCCTTAAAAGGGATTACGCCCACATAATCAGTCACTAAACATTGGCTTAGAATGTTCTGCCGTCGTGAAGTGTTTCAACTTCAACGCGGTCTATTACGCAATGGATTCTGATTAGAGGATCTTAACCATATTGGCGGTTTAGTTCCTAAACCAAGAATTCTCATTGGCGTTTGTTTAAACTCCTAGTTGGTTTCGATTCTGGCCTGTTAGGCTTCTAGGCGTTAATAATTAACCATTCACTCATGTACACCATGTAACACTTGAATCACTGTCTCACTAGTTTTTGCTGCGAAACTCTAATAACTGTAGAGCTTAATTGCCCCTTTTGTTATTCTTACTGTATTGTACATCCCCAATTGTCACCTTCATCTTGGAAACAATGGTTTCTCAACCGACGCGTGGTATCTCTTACCGTTAGCGAATTCGGTGAGTTATAAACTTCCTATCCACTTCCATGACAATTTACTGTGTATACAGCTGTGTATTTCACCATGATTGACTTGTTCCCTTCCGACTTACTGTCGGTTGAGATTGAGCTACTACCTAGTGTGTAGTGCTCTCTCAGCTATTTACAACATTTGGGGTATATTCCATACCGATATTTGGCAGTTAGTGCTACTGTAGTCACTTCCTGTTAATCATGTCTCCACATTTGGTTTTGTACAAGTACTATTTTATTGGTGCGGCCTTGCATTTCCTATGCATCGGCCATTATAACATTATTCCCCCACAATTAACATGTTTCCAATTCCTAGCTATCCCACTCGATCATTACTGCGCAAATGCAATACCAAAACACTCAGTCATACAGAGTGTAGAGGCGTAAACTCTTGACAGTAAATCCCTTATGCGATTCGCCATGGAATTCACACTGAACTCCTCATCACACAGTACCTATCACTGGCTTATTGCCCAGTCTGTTTAATATCGCTTATCTTGCATCTCCACTGAGTTTAACTCATAACTGGTCTTATCTGCTACATTATCGTTTAACAATACTTATACAACGGTCGCTTGCTGCGCACCGTGCTCTTACTCCTTGTATAACATCAGCTTATATCGTATTTACTGTCACATTAACTTCCACACATATACTTACATTATTCACATTATGGTTCGTCATTCATTTGGATGACTACTGAATGCTCCTTGAGCATTGATCATTCGAGTCACAAGCCGGCATTATTCAGCTTGGTGTTTCACTTTATACACACATACCACTAAGCTAACTGCTCTCTTTCAATAATAACATCGTCCATCCTTAACATATTTCTTGAACTTGATTTACATAACTACCTCCCCTGCGGTCTCACACTATCTAGAGGTATCCCCACTTTTAATGCAGTGGTTCGTTCTCCACTCTATTCACTTATATAACATAAACTTTTGCAGTCAATCTAATTTTCATAACACATTTTATTTGTGGCTTATAAGCCTTACTGCCTTGAGCTACGCTCATTGTAGGTTGTCCACACATATGTACTTCTCTGTACAACATTACATGGTTTGGATATTATATTGAGCTCCATGACAAGGTCGTTACATTCCATTTCCTCTCATGGGATGCCCCTTAGGTTTGTCAGTCCGTCTCCTGACAACTTATGTCTAAACTGGGTGTTAGTTTCAACCCTTGTGTTTTCGTCACGCCATTTCGTGCAACAATTACTGATGCGAACACTCTTTAAGGATTGCTCCTGGGTGTTACTAAGTTATGCTTTTACATTTGGTTCACACTTATTGGTACGTTCCATTAGCCACGCCGTTTGCGTTCTTAACTGGCTTATTATCTCCTTCCGTGAAGATCAACATTTCCTGGTAGTGTAGGTACTCATTCTGGGAGTTTCATCCCGTTCATTGCACATTAATGTGTCCACATTAGGCATCTGCTTGCCATGCATAGGCTGGGTCTCCGTTCCAGCTATCATGTTTATCCCTGAGGATCCTTAAGACATATACGATGTCTTTACATTACAGTTAGTGCACTTCGCACCTCCTGACTCTTAAACATTTCCTTGAAAGGAATTCACTAATTCCTTTAGTCTTGTTAACTTAACTGAGTTCCTTTACTTCAACCATTCATTGTAATCCTTAGCTCTTGTTTGACTTATACTGCTGACCGTAGAACGGAGTCGACTACTTCCCGTGTTTCAGACTCTACTCGTATACATATGTGGGGTACCATACTGATACATTACTACTTACCCAACTAACCCATAAGTAGGTCTGTCAGGCCCACAAGCTCCTATCGGAGTGCGGTCGTCCCACATTTCAGTTGGTACACTCGTAGTGTCCGTCACACGCCTAGGTGAAGTATTCTGTTGTCAACTCCCTTATATTGTCCCTTGACCATATGCGTCCCGTGCTTCCCGAACTTAATCGAAGGAAAGTTTATCCACTGTTGTATCCTTGTCAACTGTCCTTGGTTTTACTGGTTCGGTTCTTAAAAGAAGGTAGAAAGAAGTGTTGGTTTGAAAGAAAATTTTGGTTTTGAAAAGAAAAGAGTTTGAGTAAATCTGGGTTTGAAAGAAAATTTTCATGGTTTCACAACATCTTCTTACCTTAACCATGTCTAGCTTCTTGCTGACTGGTGTACTTACGACTACAGAGGTTAGGCTAACAGGCCCTTCCCCTGTTATGACGATCACAGTTAACTTCATGTTAAAAATTCCCGAACAGTCCTGTTATAGCAGCACTTGCCATGGCAAGTGCGCCATGCTAACTGGCTATCGGTTCAACACATACCGCACTGTCATCAGTGGCCTTGTTGGCCCTCACTTGATCTTACTGTCTTGACAATTAACCCTCTGGGCGACTTCTCACTGTATTCACATGATAATCATTAACTAGGGTGTTTCCCATTCTTGGAGACCCCTTTTTCTTAGTATTGTTTCCTTTTCGTATCCCGTTCCACGTATTGTCGTGGTTACTGAGACTTATCTCTGTTTGGGCACTACGTTGTAGTTCCTTTGTCGGTTGGTTTACCGTTGGTGTATTATTTAACAACTGTGGTCCCGTAGACACTCGTCTCGGGTTTCATTAATCCACTTCCTACCTGTTACACGGTCGGTGCGTTGCAAGCTGGTTATTCTCGACTGCTCGGCATGTCGACCCAGGTTGCCAGAAATTCTACACTCTTATACACAAAATTCTTCATTCTTCGCTATTAAATGCGGTTAACAATGTTCAGATGGAAACCGTCTCCGGGATTCCCAGTTTTTGGGATCTACCGTATGACAGGTTCTCCGTACCTTTAAAGGTATTTCATAACAGCCAGATCGGGTATCCCGAGTATGAGAGGACTTTCATCTCTCTGGCGTTGTTTCCCAAGTTATAGAATAGGGATTGTGGAGGGCGGGAAGGATATTGTAGGTTCCCAGTACACGCTGGTAATTCCTAACTAGCGTATCTCTCACGCTATCACTCAACCCTTAACCCAAAGTACTAAAATCCTAACTCGGTACTTCCTAAGCTCGGTAATTCAATCATCAGAGCGATACTTCGCTCTGATACCACTTTTTGTAACACCCCATCCAAACAACATACACACTTAACAACAAACTGCAGCGGAAAACAAACTTCAACACATTACTTAACTTCTTGGTGTTACACGCCGTTAACCACCCACGTGGCTAACAAGGCTAATACATATACATTGTACCGGTCTGATGGGCTAAATTCCCGAGCGACTACACATTACTATCCCTTTCCATTAACAACAACAACAACATACACCTTTCAACCGTACCGAGTATTCACAAACTGATGCCGATAACAGTTTCGGTCTTACTACGCCTACTGTATATATACACTTAAATGATTACCCATGTACAACGACTACCCGTCCTACTCTCGAACGGCTTCCAGCACTTCGTACCTGAAATAAGAAAAGAAGAGAAAGGATGGCCCCCAAGGGGCTCAGCACCTTTGCTGGTATGGTAATCCCGCAGCCCACATGCTACCGGGCCACGCACAACTAATTGTCGTCTTAGCATGCGGTTGATTATATTTAAATCGTGCACGCAACTGTAAACACACAACACACAACATTTCGCCTCAATGGGCTCAATAAACGGATAATACATCCTTATTTGATAAGTCACTCATGGTATTCGTTATCCCTAGAGTGTTTCTCCTCTAATGGAGCTACTTCCTTAATAGACGACACTTACCCGTTATTCGGGTTATCCTTAAACGCCTCTTATCACAAACTGGGATTCATATCCATGATCCACATACTCCACATTTTACAACATATAACATGCATCCCATAACAACACATAACAACACTTTCACGTTTCAACGTGCACATAATAACATCGCAATAGAAATTGCATTACAACAACATCACATAACATAACGGGAATGGTTCTCTTAGGAACCGACCCAAACAATGTTAATACACTGGTGAGCCTAGAGAATGTTGTCAGTCTCATGATAAGCTCGTTACATAACTCGTTACCGTCTCATTAAATGAGCGGATAACTTAACACAAGGTGTCTCGGATATAGTGATCCAAGCACACCGAACAAACATAACATAGTATGCCCCTGTGGCCCGACGTGAGTCAGTAATAGCCTTGGTTAAGCTAAAGGGAAGGTTGGAAACCAAATTGGAAAACAACCATAACATACGGAGAGGATCGAACCTGATATGACAACGACCCCCATACTCACACGCGTGGCCGGAACAGACCGGACTCCTCACCTCCCCCGTTAGCACTTGTTAGAAGTTCAACATTGAACTTAATTAAACAATCACAACATTGGGTTAAGTCTTGTTAGACACACGCAAGGGAAGGGAGAGTCATATTTTCACACACAAACATCACACACAAACATCACATAACTAACTCACGCATAGCCGTGGTTAGAACGTTCCTTAGGTCGGAAACGTAATCACCGGATACCGTTCTCTTACGTCTACCTAATAGTGGTTAACTAGCCCTTCAAGCGCACTCGAGGTTACCGGTATCGGCACGTAAACATACAACAACAATAACGACTGTAAACTCATTTCATGATTTATCTTGTAACGTGGCAAACACACAGAAAAACACATTGGCATACAAGCCGGTGTAATCCGGTAGGACACAGGTTGCAAGAAAACCATACATGTCACCGGAGTCCACTTTATCATGTCCACTTATGTTCCTCGAGCAAATTCTCGAACAACTGATAACATTACATGTACTTTTATTAACATCGGGGTAGCATGATTATTTAATGTCTAATGCTTATAACTTTTCCCCGTTAACTTAGTTACATAACTTCACTTTTTAACTTGTTTTACTTTTACATTTTAATACAACCTTTCCCCCACTAAATTGTCATTATAACTCACTTAACATGTCCTTAACATTCTTATAACATCATTACTTAGTAATCACCATTTTTAGGCAACTTTTTCCCACCTTAAAACAAAATTTTTGGTCCATACAGTGGCCTGTCCGAACTTGTGTCCAAACCTCCAAGTTCGGACGCAAGCCGTGACTTTGAACTGAAAACAGACACACATCCGAACTTGTGTCCGGACTTCGGAAGTTCGGACGTGAGTCGAGAATCTCTTAATGCGGAAATCCATGCGTCCGAACATGTGTCCGGACTTCCCAAGTTCGGACACAGTTCGAGTGTGCAAAAATTCTTACCCAATAGAGCCTGTCCGAACTTCCATGTCTGGACGGAAGTTCGGACAAGGCAAAATGCTCAATTTCCAAGCCTTTAAACACTTAGCCAAATTCCTCCAAAGCCTCCAGCACTTATATTATCTCTCCCTAGGTTCCTAAGTGATGTTTCATGCCTGTTCTAACAATTATACCAAGATATATCTTCCACACAAACATCATCATCCAAACATCCTTTCTTACAAATCAAAACTCCTTATGTCATTCTTACAATTCCTTTTCCAAGCTTACACTTTCTCCTCAATTTACCAAAGTTTGCCTAAGTCTCAACTTAAGTCCAAAATGACTTTGGTATATACTAAAACCCCAAAATAATGCCTAAATCCATATTACACTCTAGAACACTTCCTAGTTCACCAAAATTCCTTTAAAACACTTTGAACTTCTTATACATTTTCCTAAATTTTGACATGGGTTCTCTTAGCACTTCATCATTCCAAAACTCATGGTTTTCACCACTAAACATTCAAGAACACCTAAATCCATCAAAAACACCATCACACACAAGTCTTCACCAAATCTACACTACATCACAATATAGTGCACCATTAAAATTGCTTGGCACTTAGGCCCTTAAATAGCATGGCTCTTAGGCCCTTAAATTGCATAAACCTTAAACACTGAATTTCCCACATAAATAATGCCTTTGACCTGTAAATACACCCAACAATACATATGTTCTTTTACTAGTCTCCTTGAGAACACTTTACTAAGTCATTCACCATTTGCTCTTTAGGTAGTTTTAACAAACATTATAAGCTCATTTCTCCTAAGGCATTAAACAACATTAGATTAGCATATTTACCTCTTTTCCACACAAACTTCTTTCTTGTTTCCTTATAAAACCGGTAAGGTATTTGATTCCTTGTCAACTACTAAACAATATATAAACATTGAAATGAGTATACAAGCTTTAAGCTTCATCTCATTGTAAACCCTAGGTTTACATTGTTTCAAAAACATTAATGTAGTCGTTTTACCTTGATCTTTGAAGAGAGTTTGAATATCTATGAAGAGAGGACTCCACCTAGTCCATGAAAGGTTGGAATGAAGCTAGAACAAAGTCACACAAAGAGCACCATTAATGTGCAATTTCGGTCAAGGAAAAACATGGAAGAAACTTGATTTTTCTTTGAGATTCCTTACCTAGGAGCAAAGGGGATCAATAATATGTAGAAATACAAGCTCAAGCTCCTTCAATGGTGGAACTCCATGGCACCGAAATGGGGCTCTTGAAGTTTTGAGAAGATAGGAATGAAGAGCTTGATGAGAGGAAGAAGATGGTGGTGTTTGTTTTTGATTTGGTTAAGTGAGCTAGATTTTACAAGAGGTCAAAGCTAGAGTTTAATGGTGGTGGTGAGTATTACCGTGAGAGAACAAGAAGAAGAGGTTGAAGAAGAGTGGAACCGTGTGAAATGAGAAAGAAATGAGAGAATGAAGATAAACTTTGCTTTTTGAAGATATTTGTTCTTATAAAGCAAATAGTACATTAATTAGTCATTCTTTCTTTTCTTAGTAAATTAACAAGAGAGTGGTGAGTCACCACACTTAGAAAACCGGCCCCCTTTATTACATAAGGGTATTTTAGTCTTTATTTGTCAATTTAATTACTTATGATAACATATGTTACAACTAGCTTATAAAAATCACTATTCACAAAAACAAGGCACATAGAAGTGAAATGTTTTATTTCCTATTGATATAGACATCCAAATGTGATACTATATAGTACACATATATATTTAAGAGTAATGATGGACATTTAGCCACTCAAAACTCATTTACAAGACAATTTTTCAAAAATGTGCTTTAAGACTCCTTAAAGCACTTTTTGTGTCTTAACTTGTTTTCAAGCTTGGTTTTCTTTGGTAATTGATTTAATATGTTCCTTAACATATTTATAAGATATAGGTATGACCATTAGGTCTTATACAAATTTATCCCAAGCTTAGAGCACTTTTTAGCCCATATTGACCTTAAGGTATTTATTTATGTTTTGTTTGGTTCCAATGTCTACCAAGGTTTCCTAAGGAGTTAATTAGCCTTATAGAATCATAATTAAATGTTATTAAGTCTTGGTAGGCTCTTTGGGTCCTAACCAAGTTCACTCATAGCATAGAGCATGTTTTTGCTCAAATTGTATCTTAGTGCTTTATTGCATTTACTATGGTTTAAATTGTTCACTGGTGTTTCTAAGACACTTTTTAGCCTTTACATACCATAGTTTAATATTTAAACAATATATCAGGGTTTGGGGTATTTCACATTACCTACACCCTTGCAAGGTAATGAAATTTCTAAACCCTAAAACTTACATTAAGCTTTAAAGGTTGAAAAGGGTTAGTAGTTTAATTGCACTTGTTTTATGTGTATTGGGTGATAGGAATGGAGTTTGGCAACTCCATTCCCCATGTGACCGATTGTGCAAGAAAGAGAGAAGAGGAATAGAAAAGGAAGGAGGAAATAAGAGCTTTAAGGTAAGAGCTCTCTCTCAATGCTATATTTTAATGCATTAGAGTAATGGGAATGGGTAAACAAATAAAAGAACCTAAACTATTGTATTAGTAGTGTAGTTGTGGAAATTTTAGTATTTGTGAGCAAGTATGTGAATTGTAGGCCTTGAAGCCAAATGTAATGAGTATGAGTATTAGTATTGTTGCTTGATGGTGTATTGATGTATTGAGAATTGCTTTGAGTGCTGGTAGGACCCTTGTATGGGTGTGGCTAGAGTAGGAATGAATTTGATGGAAAAGTATGTATGTGGAGAAGCTAGAATTGTAAGTAAACTATGGCAAAATTTTGGTAGGAATATGTACATTTATGGATGACTTGGTGAATGGGAGAACCAAGGTGTGTATTGGAGTTAGAAGAGATGTTTAGTAGTTATGGAATGGTAGTTGTAGTATGAGAAAGGAGAAGGTAAAAATCTGTAGCAAAGAGGTATCAAAATGCATTGTAGAACTAGGAAAAATTAGTGTGCAAGAATTGGTAAGAAGAGAGTTGTACTTGGGTATAGGTAGTGTAGTTGATTGGAAAGGAATTGGAATGGTAAAATGAAGTTGGGACAAGATGCAAAATGCAAAGAGGAGTGTAGGAATGCACAAGTGTGCAAAGTATGAAAATGAGAATGGAAATTTGTAGAAATTGAGCAAGAAGTTGAGTAGGTATTGAACCATGGATTTAAGGAGTTTTAGTGAGTGTTTAAGTGTGTTTAAATATGTACAAAACATGTGGAAAGATTATGGAATGATTGGAGGTGGATTAAGGGTTGATTAGGGGTTGAAAAATGACCTTAATAGCAGTTTTTAGCAGGGTCCGGGACTTAGGATATGTACCAAGTCCCGGACCGCTTCAAAAAAAGGCCCGAGAGTGAATGCAGGAATTGGTCCGGGACTTAAGTCCAGGACCAAGTCCAGGACCAGGTGTAAAAATAGGCCGAAAGTCATGTTAAGTGTTGATCCGGGACTTAGGGTCCGGACCAAGTCCCGGACCACCCCCAGAATTCAGCAGAGAGTGTTTTTAAGGGTTCTAAACATGGGGGATTGATTGGTAATGGTTTTAGAAGTTGTTAAGGCCTTGTTTGGTGACCTTTAAAGGCCCTAAAAAGTGTAAACAAGTTTGAGAAGTAATTAACAAAGTTGTAAGTTTAAGAACATTAAGTTAAACCGAAATAACGGGATAACGGGGTAAGTACGGGAGTAGTAGTTATGTATGTATTGTAATGCTTAGTATTAATGGAACCATTTGGCATGTAGCCGGAGGTTCAAGGATAGGACTCGAGGAATAAGTAAGGACTAAGAAACAAGAAGGCACCCGGTAAAGTAAATTGCAGAAAAAGGTATGATTTCTTCATGCCCTGTATCCTAATCTGGTTACCCCGATTTGTGTGCTTATTTGATCACCTAATAAGATAAATACATGAATCGTACTATATTACACTTACTTGTGCTTGCTTACATTGTTCTTGATATTTGTCTTGAACAATAGTTTGTATAATTCATGAAATGTATGAATGATGATGAAGTGTATGGGTACCTCGTAGTGCACTTGTATATTGCATTGTATTTTGTATGGATGTGTATATGAATAATGTATTTGTGTATGTGGCTTGGATGTTGACTTCTACTAAATTCCTAACTACCTAACTCCTAACTTAAGTGTGAGTAAATTGGAATGAGTAGAATTCCGATATAGCTTCGGCCACGCGTGAGGATGAGAAGACACAAGAGGTTGGATCCGATTCCTAACTCTTAAACTGGTCCGCAGCCCAAACCCCTTAAATGGGTAGCATCCCGGATTGGTGAGTCAAGTAAATCCTGGTGGTGGGACGGAGTAGTCCCCGGGCCGGAGGTCCCGACGACTTAACATGAGTAAGAGTAAGAATAAGTAAGTAAGTATGTATGAGTATGAGTATGTATGCGTAAGTACCGTGGAACGAGTAAAAGAGTAATCTCCACCCGATTAACCCGGGTGGACCAACATGAGCTAACAAGTATGGTGGATTGTGTATGTATTGCGTATGTATTGTACATGTATTGCGTATTGTGGATTTCGGAAAGGTAAGTATATATTTGACGGCTTGTATGATTTACCATGTATGTATTGAAGAGTATGTCTTGAAGTGTATGTATGTATTCCTTGCGTAATGTATTGTAATATTATGTATAAGAGCATGTATGCATGTATGTTTGAATGAAATCAATCGCATGTATTCGACCAAGTGGTCGGCGTACCCTCACTAGTACGCGGGGTATGCGGTTATCATATGCAGCGAAAGCTGACCCCCTAGGGGGAACGTTTTTAGTGTGCAGGTACCCGAAGCAGATGTGGTCAAGGTAAGAGACCGGTGACTACACTTGGGCAGGTAGAAGTAGAATGTAGAGGTGTACTAAGTGGTACACCCTTGTATTTAGAAAGTAAGTAGTTTGTGAGGAATGGGTAGTGGTTAGACCCTTAAGGAGCATTTATGAAATTGAAAGAGGTGTTGTAAATGTATAAGGACCTTAGTAAACTCGGTGTATTAGATTGTATTGAACTTATGAGTATTGTAATGAATGGGAAGTTCTAGTATTTGATTTGGTAATTGGAGTATGTAATGTAAGTGTGTAGTACTCGGAGATTCCGGTCCATCAGACCGATGCTGTATGTAGTAGTAGTAGCCTTGTTAGTCACGTGGGTGACTAACGGCAGTGTATCACCCACCGTATGTATGTAAGTATCCGCTGCGTGTATCTGGATGTGTAAGGAGGTTGGACGGTAATGACGGTATTAGCGGTAGGGGTGTTACAAAAAGTGGTATCAGAGCGAAGTATCGCTCTGATGACTGGAAATACCGAGTTTAGGAAATACCGAGTTAGGATTTAGAAACTTAGGGCTAAGGGCTGAGTGTTAGCATTAGAGATATGCTAGATAGGAACTCCCGGTGAGTACCGGATACCTACAATACCAGTCCCGCCCACCGCATCCCCTTTGTATAACTTGGGAAAGTACGCCAGGGAGTAGGAAAGTCCTCTCCCACTCGGGAAAACCCGATCTGACAGTAGTGAAATAAGCATACAGTAAACAAGAACTTGACATATAGTGGATGCAAAGAATTGGAAGTCCCAGAGATGGTTCCGGTTGAACAACAATACCCGCACTCAATAGCGGGTGAATGAGCGCTCCAACCAAGGGGAGGCTACAACTTACAACAGCATGGGGCGACATGCTTAGCAGTCGCGGAACCTGGCTAATCAACCAGCAATAGGAAAAGAAGCACTAACCGTGCAACGAAATGGGAAAGGGCAGTAATGGAGCCCAAGACACAAGTCTATGGAACAGTAATAGCTGGATAATACCACCAAAGGTATACCAGATGACTAAGGACATAGTCAGGAGCGGTTCACTCCAAAACTATAACGCCATTAAGGTTACAATACCTGGCCAACATAGCTCAAGCAGCTACAGGAACATTCACAAGATATAATCCGGCAGGACTACAGAAGTAGTGCCTAAACAAGCTGAAAGCTCAATAACCACAAAATGTGTGGGAACGAGCAGCAAGGGAAAACACAGAACAAATAATTAGGGATCTCCAAGGATTGGAGAAGTACCCTGATCAATGACAGCCACGTCAAACTTACTAAGAAGTTACTCAGAAGATTAATTAACCTAAGTAGATGATCAATAAGATCAAAGGGAGAGTCAACAAGACTATCAAGTACCAGTGGAAACCATACCGTGACCGGTATCGGTTTATCCAAAAACCACCAGTACCACGCACTTGCCACAGCAAGTGCAGTAAGAACAGGAATATGTAGAGGAACTCTAACACACCACAGGTACATAGTAATGTACCGTGACAGCAATGAAGCAACTACAGGATTAAACGTCCTAAACTGGAAGAACGAAACCCTGGAAAGGCCTAACGGCCCGACCATTGTATTAAGAGTATACCAGTCAGCAGGAAGCTGGACTTGGTCAAGATTTCGAACATGGCTATGCCATGAAGAACTTTTTTTAACACCGAACTAATATTTTTCAAAACCAAGCTTTCTTTCAAAACCACAACCTTTCTTTAAAACCTTGGATTTTAAAACCAAACCAACAGAATTACGGTGAGTATCATAGAATGATACAAGAGGAGTTGACAACAGAATACTTCACCTAGGCGTGTGACGAACACTACGAGTATACCCAATTACGGGATGTGGGACAACCGCACTCTGAAGGAGCCTGCGGGCCTGATAAATAGTCGGGTAAGTGGTAACGTATCAACAAGGTACCCCACGTATGTATACATGTAGTGTACGACACACGGGAAGTAGCCAACTCCGTTCTATGGACCATGAGTAAGTTCAAACCAGAACAGTTGGACACCTCAGACGATCAAGTATAAAGGAACTCAAAAAATCCATCTGAGATAAGGAATAAGAACTAGAAAGTGCAAAGAGCACAAACCAGTAAGTATAGACATTGGATATGTCTCAAGACATCAAACAAATACATGACAGCTGGAAAGGATACCCAGCCTGAACACAGTAAGGCAAATGCCTAAAGCGAACACAATGATGCTCAACAAACGGGACGGAGTTCGCAAGAGCAATCACAAGATTACCATGAAGTATAATCCATCATTGGAGAGGATACCAAACCTAGTCTAAAACACTAGGTGAAAGCATAAACAGTGTACCCAAGAATGGGAGACGTTATACCCCTAAAGGGGATAGCTTAAATACAATACCACAAAGCGGTATAGTGGACACAATATGCCATAAACATTAGCCGGATGTAACGGCATGACTAACAGCACTCAGGAGCAATCCGTAAGGGGTATCTGAGATAACAACAGTTGAACAAGCGTCATGATAAGAGCTCATGAGCTAGAACGAACACTCGGTTAAGACACCGAAGGGATTTCACTTAACAGGAAATACCCTAAATTACTAGAAGGCACGGATTAGCACTAAATTGCCTAAAGGACCTCCTACGAATGGAAGCGTGATGTCACGACTTGCCATGGAGCCCAGTAATACCTCCAACCTATGGGGTATACAAGGAGTGGAAGCATGTATAAGTAGCTTGCAAAGAGCATAGCTTGCAGCAATAGGGCTCAAAAGCCATAAACCAGTTACCTGGTATAAGTTTAAATGGTTGCAGAACCACCTTGGAAAATAACAAGACTTGCAAAAGATATTGCCTCACATGAGTAATAGATCGACAATTGAACCACCCAATTGGAGCTCAACATCATAAGTGGCTTGGAGTAATGGCTACCTCAGTGTCACTGTCACTAGAGCATCACTCTATATACAGTTGACGAAGCTTTTAACTACCCTTCATGCCGTCTGTAGAAATGATAACACAGAGGTATAGAAAACGTTATAATGCCAACAATGGCCTAGTCCACACTTGGACACTACGGAAACTCGAAGAAGGGTACATCCCATTAACCGAAGGCCACCAATGTGGTGAAGATGGGAACCCATAGGGAAGGCTTCCATCTACTATAACAATAAAGCCTACGCATATAGATATTGCCATGGGGCGATGGAATAAGGAAATGAGATTTCCAAACCATTACGACTTAAGGAGTAAGCGTACTCCATATGCACCCAAGCATGTGGTGAACCATTGTATAAACACCAGTATAGTAAACCTTGTCATGAGACCTATGAGCGGAAACAAGCCTCTCAACAAGAACTTCATCTATCGATAATAGAACGGGACCAGAAAACCCTTGAAGTTTCTTGGGATGTCCAGGTAATGTACATACAAGTAGAACTACACAGCTAGAGCCTATAACCAATGCTCAGCACTGGAAGACAGTAATTGTCAAAAACAATCAACGTGAATGCACATTGCACACCATGAATGACCGACGCTCAAGAGAGCTTGTAACCCGATAAATTATCTCATCCTTGGTCAACCAAGATACTTGGTAAATTGTATCTTAAATGATGATAGAATGTGAGGTAAGCTAACCTACACATGAAACCTAGATTGGAATGAAACATCTCCACATGGGGAAGATAATACCATTGCGGTATGGTACGACAATCACCATACATATGAACTAGGAACCTCCTAGTGTATTACACCAACGACAATAGTAATGAGTAAAGACGAGCTACCACAGTAACACAGTCAGTAAGAATGATATTGTATAATGAGTAAGGATACGGTGCGCAACAAGCGACCGCTATAAGGAAGTAGTTGGATAATAACACGGAGTATAAGTATGAGATGACAGGCAAAAATATTCTTTCCTATCACATAAGTGACTTACTGTCAAGCGTTTACGCCTCTGCACTCTGTATGACTGAGTGTTTTGGTATTGCACTTGTGCAGCTAATGAGCTAATGGGATGGCTAGGGATATGGAAAATATAAACCGTAGTAAACCTTTCTTCTCACCAACAAACACGGCACAAGCCGGTTAAGCAACAAACCGTGCGGCCTAAGGCCAAAGAAGCATGAAGAGTGTAAAACACACTAACAGTCACAAGATGTGAATTCCATTGGAATAAAAGGTGGAAGGAGATGTAACAAGTCACTAGGACCGACGCATAGAAATGCAAGGTCATACAAGTAAAGAACACTTGTACTGAACCAGAAGAACTGGTATGATTCAGAAACTATTGACACCAGAGGAAGCATTACAACTAAGTAGTGACTTAACCTCGGCCGACAATAAGTCGGAGGAACTTAATGAATAATCGTGGAAGCACGAATAGTATGTATATTAGATTGCTAGAGAGCTGGTTACAAATCTAAAACTCATTGAGTCCAAGCATGGTAAAAGAATACCACACTTGTTTAGTAAACCTTATTCCGATAATAGACGGATAAAAAGGTGATGTATAGCACATTAAGGATAACAAGAAGGGTGAATAACCCAAGTTATCAGGGTCGCGCAGTAGAAGCTAGTGGGCCCTAGCTAGGAGATAATATACCTAGCAAGTATAGTAGAATGACTATTAATGCCTTGAAGCCTAATAGGCTGGAACCGAATTAATTATGAGTTAAATAAACTCATATAGGAATCCTTGGTGCAAAGACTAAACCATTGTTATGATTAGGACCCTATGACAAGGGTATATTATGTAATGAACCGTAAAGAAGCTAAAACGCTTCAGATTGCCCAAATTGAGTAACCAATGTTTAATAATAATAACATATGGTAGATTACGTGGGCGTAATCCCTTTTAAGGGGGGTAGAGCGAAAACCACTTAATGTAAGTTTCATGAATAAAACACATAAACTATAATGTGCATAGCACAAATGAGAATTGATTGAATGATAGGTACTATGTTAAATAAACATAAGTATCCATTCATATTGAAATTATGGTAATTAGACACGAGAGATGCAAATACCATAGGATGGATATACCTACCTAGTAACACCATGTAAGAGTATTAGTAAAAGAAAAATAACGAGTAGTGGACGGAGCTCCACAAGCATTGTAGCCTTTGAAGAAGTAGTACGAAATGAATGAGAGTAGTTGAGGAATGAATTCTAAGAGTAGTGTATTCGTAAGTAAGTTAGTGGAAGTAAATTGAGAACAACTAAATTCTACAAGTATGGTAATCCCTAGTTAGAATATTTGAAATGATGGAGAGTAATGGATGGAGTAGTGAAGGTTGATGAAATGAGCACTTAGGTATTGAATCTCGAAGAAAAGAATTTGGAAGTAGAATGAGGATGATAGATGGACTGAATTCCATCCTTTGGAGATGTATGGATGACTAGGAAGAGTAAAAATATAAAACATGAAAATAATTGAATTATTTGTTTGTTTGAAACTGATGTGGGAAGTTGAACTTGATCCTGATCAGATCAAGGGAAACCGAACACATATTGGGGTGGAAAGATAGTTCAACACTGATGCTGATCACATCAGGGTCGAATGATTCTCGAAGCTCCCCTCAAGTGGTCACAAGAATCACATATAGGATAGAAGTAATGAATATAAATTGGAACTTAGAGTTGGATGCTTTAGAAAGATGTCTAATTAGTTGTTGGGAAGGATTTTTCCTTAGACTGAGAATAAGGATTTGGCTAGAAGCTTATACCGGAGAAGATAGTAGTGTAGCATATTGTATTATTCCAAGGGCAGCGGGACATAGAGGAGTCCTGTGTCTAGTGACCTGAGTGCCTGCGGGACTGTATGTGTATTGCATTGCTTTGGGGATAGCTTTGCATTGTATCTATGTGAAAACCTAGTAATGTGGAACCAATGGTTGGTAATAATGTGGATTGGAGCAATTATAGTACATTTGTATGGTATGGAATGTAGAGACCGTGAGTAATGGATTTGGGAATTGTAAGGAGGAAGAATGTGTGACTTTTGGTATTGGATATGTAAGAATGAGTAAGCATTGTAAACCTATAACCTCGAACAACTTTGAGGACAAAGTTCTTAAGAGGGGTAGATTGAAATACCCCGACCTTAAATATGGCGATTAAATTTTCCTAATAAGTATTTAAGAGCCTAATAATGATTAAGAAATATTGGTGATGAAAAATAAATCCAAAAGAAATAAAGAAACACTTAAAAAGCAAAAAACGCTAAATAAGCATTAAATAACCATAGGAGGTATGAAACCTCGGTTAGCGTATTATAAGGATTCTAAAGGCTTAATTAAGTCTAAATAAATATTAGGGAACAAATCCCGAAGAAAACGGATCCTTGAAATGGATTAAAAACATTAATGAACATTAAAACGCGTTTTTCGAGGTAACCGGGAAAACGCGTCTTTAAGTGGGTCAAATTGACTCGTAACAATTTTGGTCAACTAAATAGTCATTAATAAATATTAGTGAAGCTTTAGAACCAATAAAATCAATAAAACGAGAAAATAGTAAAAACTGTCAAAAACGGGAAGTTGTGGGGTAGAAACATAAATAACCAAAACTTATGTGTCCAATATTGTAAATAGAATTTTAAAACCCACATGGGCTGTGTGTGTGTGTCACGATTTATGCTCTCTCACACACACTCTCTATTCTCTTTTTATTTACAAAAGACCAAAAAGAATTAAAAAGCAAAACGTAACCTAACTTACTTTACTACCTCACATTCTCTCTCTCCTACTCTATTCTCTTCACTCACGTAAGCCCCCTCCTTCTCCTCTCTAATTTCTTTCTTCTCCTCCTTCCCAGCGACAGCCATGGAGGTTTTGAACAACCCACAAAAATACTCTCTTCTCTCCTCTTGTTGAGTGCCCAAACTTGCTCCAAAATTATAAAAATACCACCATTGTCTTCCTCTCATCAAGAGGAACATTTCCCTCTTTTCAAAATCCGAAAAGGAGCATTTTTGTTTTCATGGGTATGTAGCTTTTGGAGCTTCAAGACCACCATTAGAACCACCTCCTTCTCCTTATCATTTTGAGGTAAAAATGTTCTTGAAAGATTACCTTTTTCTAGCCCTTGAGGGCAAAACGAAATTTAGACTAAACTCTTGTTTGGTTCCTTTGTACTCTAGCCGATTTTGGCACTCTTGGAGGGTGAGAAATATTGTTCTTGAGCTATTCCAAGCATTACCTACACCCTTGCAAGGTAATGAAATTTCTAAACCCTAAAACTTACATTAAGCTTTAAAGGTTGAAAAGGGTTAGTAGTTTAATTGCACTTGTTTTATGTGTATTGGGTGATAGGAATGGAGTTTGGCAACTCCATTCCCCATGTGACCGATTGTGCAAGAAAGAGAGAAGAGGAATAGAAAAGGAAGGAGGAAATAAGAGCTTTAAGGTAAGAGCTCTCTCTCAATGCTATATTTTAATGCATTAGAGTAATGGGAATGGGTAAACAAATAAAAGAACCTAAACTATTGTATTAGTAGTGTAGTTGTGGAAATTTTAGTATTTGTGAGCAAGTATGTGAATTGTAGGCCTTGAAGCCAAATGTAATGAGAGTATGAGTATTAGTATTGTTGCTTGATGGTGTATTGATGTATTGAGAATTGCTTTGAGTGCTGGTAGGACCCTTGTATGGGTGTGGCTAGAGTAGGAATGAATTTGATGGAAAAGTATGTATGTGGAGAAGCTAGAATTGTAAGTAAACTATGGCAAAATTTTGGTAGGAATATGTACATTTATGGATGACTTGGTGAATGGGAGAACCAAGGTGTGTATTGGAGTTAGAAGAGATGTTTAGTAGTTATGGAATGGTAGTTGTAGTATGAGAAAGGAGAAGGTAAAAATCTGTAGCAAAGAGGTATCAAAATGCATTGTAGAACTAGGAAAAATTAGTGTGCAAGAATTGGTAAGAAGAGAGTTGTACTTGGGTATAGGTAGTGTAGTTGATTGGAAAGGAATTGGAATGGTAAAATGAAGTTGGAACAAGATGCAAAATGCAAAGAGGAGTGTAGGAATGCACAAGTGTGCAAAGTATGAAAATGAGAATGGAAATTTGTAGAAATTGAGCAAGAAGTTGAGTAGGTATTGAACCATGGATTTAAGGAGTTTTAGTGAGTGTTTAAGTGTGTTTAAATATGTACAAAACATGTGGAAATATTATGGAATGATTGGAGGTGGATTAAGGGTTGATTAGGGGTTGAAAAATGACCTTAATAGCAGTTTTTAGTAGGGTCCGGGACTTAGGATATGTACCAAGTCCCGGACCGCTTCAAAAAAAGGCCAGGAATTGGTCCGGGACTTAAGTCCAGGACCAGGTGTAAAAATAGGCCGAAAGTCATGTTAAGTGTTGGTCCGGGACTTAGGGTCCGGACCAAGTCCCGGACCACCCCCAGAATTCAGCAGAGAGTGTTTTTAAGGGTTCTAAACATGGGGGATTGATTGGTAATGGTTTTAGAAGTTGTTAAGGCCTTGTTTGGTGACCTTTAAAGGCCCTAAGAAGTGTAAACAAGTTTGAGAAGTAATTAAGAAAGTTGTAAGTTTAAGAACATTAAGTTAAACCGAAATAACGGGATAACGGGGTAAGTACGGGAGTAGTAGTTATGTATGTATTGTAATGCTTAGTATTAATGGAACCATTTGGCATGTAGCCGGAGGTTCAAGGATAGGACTCGAGGAATAAGTAAGGACTAAGAAACAAGAAGGCACCCGGTAAAGTAAATTGCAGAAAAAGGTATGATTTCTTCATGCCCTGTATCCTAATCTGGTTACCCCGATTTGTGTGCTTATTTGATCACCTAATAAGATAAATACATGAATCGGACTATATTGCACTTACTTGTGCTTGCTTACATTGTTCTTGATATTTGTCTTGAACAATAGTTTGTATAATTCATGAAATGTATGAATGATGATGAAGTGTATGGGTACCTCGTAGTGCACTTGTATATTGCATTGTATTTTGTATGGATGTGTATATGAATAATGTATTTGTGTATGTGGCTTGGATGTTGACTTCTACGAAATTCCTAACTACCTAACTCCTAACTTAAGTGTGAGTAAATTGGAATGAGTAGAAGTCCGATATAGCTTCGGCCACGCGTGAGGATGAGGAGACACAAGAGGTTGGATCCGATTCCTGACTCTTAAACTGGTCCGCGGCCCAAACCCCTTAAATGGGTAGCATCCCGGATTGGTGAGTCAAGTAAATCCCGGTGGTGGGACGGAGTAGTCCCCGGGCCGGAGGTCCCGACGACTTAACATGAGTAAGAGTAAGTAAGTAAGTATGTATGAGTATGAGTATGTATGCGTAAGTACCGTGGAACGAGTAAAAGAGTAATCTCCACCCGATTAACCCGGGTGGACCAACATGAGCTAACAAGTATGGTGGATTGTGTATGTATTGCGTATGTATTGTACATGTATTGCGTATTGTGGATTTCGGAAAGGTAAGTATATATTTGACGGCTTGTATGATTTACCATGTATGTATTGAAGAGTATGTCTTGAAGTGTATGTATGTATTCCTTGTGTAATGTATTGTAATATTATGTATAAGAGCATGTATGCATGTATGTTTGAATGAAATCAATCGCATGTATTCGACCAAGTGGTCGGCGTACCCTCACTAGTACGCGGGGTATGCGGTTATCATATGCAGCGAAAGCTGACCCCCTAGGGGGAACGTTTTAGTGTGCAGGTACCCGAAGCAGATGTGGTCAAGGTAAGAGACCGGTGACTACACTTGGGCAGCTAGAAGTAGAATGTAGAGGTGTACTAAGTGGTACACCCTTGTACTTAGAAAGTAAGTAGTTTGTGAGGAATGGGTAGTGGTTAGACCCTTAAGGAGCATTTATGAAATTGAAAGAGGTGTTGTAAATGTATAAGGACCTTAGTAAACTCGGTGTATTAGATTTTATTGAACTTATGGAGTATTGTAATGAATGGGAAGTTCTAGTATTTGATTTGGTAATTGGAGTATGTAATGTAAGTGTGTAGTACTCGGAGATTCCGGTCCATCAGACCGATGTTGTATGTAGTAGTAGTAGCCTTGTTAGTCACGTGGGTGACTAATGGCAGTGTATCACCCACCGTATGTATGTAAGTATCCGCTGCGTGTATCTGGATGTGTAAGGAGGTTAGACGGTAATGACGGTATTAGCGGTAGGGGTGTTACATTTATATAAATTTTAGAAATTCAAAGGTAACTCAAAACTCAATTTCATAACCATAAATTAATACCACCTCATATAATATTCTTTTATTAGTATCATGTAGAGGTTTAGTTTAACTCATTAATTCCTTCATGTTATATTTTCTATAAGGTATTTTACTCCGTTTATTTATTTTATGTATATTTATTAGGATTAATTCAAGACATCCTTTATGTAACTTATTGTATTTAAACTATCTTATTACTACAACCTTTAACTGCATTCCAAGTATGTTTCATAAAGTACTTCTTTTACTATATCTTAGGATACTAGCTCTTATAATATTTAGTTAATATATGTGTTAATTTATTAGCTCTCTGCTTTACCCTAAGTTACTATTTTATTTCCTTTCTATATATGTGTAAATATATATATATATTCCTAAGTTTTAATTAAAAATATTAACTCCCATATAATATAATAAAACATAAAATAATTAAATTCCTTGATTTAACATAAGTTTCTACTTAAATAAGTATATATATACATATATGTAAATAATTTCACCTCTCTTAAAAGATATTACCCAAAACATTTATAAACATACTGTTATAAAAATGTTAATTTAGTTTTCCTTATCTTACCCAGCTTAAAAATTTATTAACAAACCATACTTTAATTTTTGGTTACATTAAAAACCTTATATTATACGTTATTCTTATGAAAAACTCATAAACACAATTTTTAAGCCCACTTACCATTGTCCAAAAATTCCCAAATTTAATATACAGCAACTATAACATTTTATACATATTATAAAATTTTTATTTCATAAAAATATCTTTTTAAAATAACCAAATAATTCCAGAAAACCCGTAACTTGCAAAAATCATAACTTACGTTTAAAACTCCAAAACCTTATTAATTTACATCATAATAAACTAGATTTTATAAGGAATCTATGGTTAAAATTTCGTGTCAAAATACATTCGGGAAGGCATTTAAATAAATTCAACAAGTTAGGGTTTATTTCTGAAATTAATATAAAAACTTAAACACTTAAACTTAAACGTTTTAATCTCGGCCGTCCGTTTCTTTTAACTACGATCGGACGGCCGAAAATTGTCGAGTTCATCAGCAATCTAAACCCGACACCCGAGTACTAAATTCGAGATTTCTCTCAATCTACAGAACGAAATCGAGTGATTTTTCCTCCATTCGTTTCGAAATTAAATTCCGGTTCTAATGACACCAATTTCACCACTTATGATGCAGTATTCTGCAAAGATCGATTCTGGGTTCGAAGTTAGGGTTTTTAGTTCAGTTCGAAACTTGATTTGACAAATTCTCCTAATCTAACACGTAATTGATGAAATTGAGACATGAGTTTGACCGGTAATGTGATTACGAATGACAAAAACGGAGCAATTTGATCGGAAACTCACCGGAATTGCAATAACGGAGGAATTCGAATTCGGATTTTGGAAAAGTTCGAACTTTCGAGATGTTCACGAAGCCGACTTTGAGGATCTATAATTTACGGTACAGATCGAGTTAGGCTTTGTTATTTGGCTCAATCGAAAGAGGAAACTTAGCTCCACACAATGATAGCAAGAACTCACCCTAACTTGCACTACATAGAAAGAAATCGAAGCTGGAAGTTGCGAGTTTACCTTGCGTTTTCTGGAAAGAAAACTATGATTTTATGTGGTGACGAATTCGAAACTTTAGACACCTCGTTCTTCCAAACCGTTGGGAATTGGCTTGGGTGATCAACATGAAAGTTGTAGAGGGATTAGAGCTCTTCAAAACGAGCTAAAGAACATGAAATTTGGCTGAGAAACGAAGAAGTTATGGCAAGATGAAGTTACCTGAAATCGAAGGAAAACTGAAATCTGCAGTTTCGGTTTTACAGGGTGGCTACTTTGGATCAAATTTCTGGTTGATTTAGGACGAACTAGGTTTAGTGTGAGTTCTGGTTGTTTAGAGGAAGTGTAGGAGAAGACAACAAAGAAGACGGCACTCAAAAATTCCAAAAGATGAGAAAGTTATGAAGGTCACAAGTTAGGGCAAAGTCTGGTATCGGTTACCGGAAATATAGGAGATAAAATTGACTAAGTGCTGGGGCGCGTATCCCGAGGCACGTGGGTGAGTCAGCAAACTTGCCACATCAGCATTTTTTTCAAAATTTTGGCTCTAAACTTCATTTGATCATAACTTTGGCTAGGATGATCCGTTTTTTACGTTCTTTTTATCGATCTTCATGGTTTTCCATAACCTATTTATTGGTATAGGTTTCATGGGCTGGTTTGATCATTCTCAAAAAGTCAACCCTAGCAAAGCTTAAAAGGCTTTAGGGTTTCTAGAATTTTATATTGACTTTTATGTTTCAAACAATGTTCCAACTCTTCCTAAAATCTTTATAATATACTTGGAGTGTTTATAAATTTTTCCAAGATTTATTGACTTATAAATCTTATTATTAAATTCATAATACTATATAAAAATATATAATAATTAAATATTTAATTGTATTCTTTAGAGTTAAATAGGAGGAATCCCCTAAATTAATTTCCATAATTCCACATAATATTAATACTCATAATTCCATACAATAATTTAATATTCATAATTCCTTATACTAATTTAACTTTCATAATTCCATATAATAATTTAATACTTAATAGTATTATTAAAGGTTTAATAAAAGAAATCCCCTAAATTAATTTAAATTAATTTAGGGGTATTTCAGGGTCGATCCCCTAGGTCGGTCGACAGCAGACCCATTTTCTTATGTGTTTATTTTACTCTAATCCCTTCCACAAGTGTCCTAGTATGTTTTAACATCATTATGGCACTTTAAAAACCTTCTAATTCATCCACCAATCTCATACTCAACTCCTTGATCATTGTACTCAAATTCTTACTAATTAATTAACACTTGCACTTAGTTTCTCAAACTTCCAAAATATACATTTTGCTTACAATCTCAACTTTTCCAAATGTTTCCTTACAACCACTTAGACTACACCTAACGCATCATTAATCATCCCCATCTCCTTAACTCAAACTTCTCAAAGTTCTCAAGGTTATATTGGATCTCCATGCACAATTTCCTTCCCTTTCCATTTACTACTCATCATTCCTAAACTTGTACATATATGTTCATTCCCAAGCATACTCTTAGCACTTTACATTTTTTCCTCATTTACCTTGACCATGCTAAATCCTTCTTAGACATTCCCATCTCCTTTACTCAATTTACTCACCATCCTCATGGTTATATACTCTTATACATTCTTAGTCATTCCCTTGACAATTTACAACATTCTCCCACAGTTTTTTCCTCCATCACCCAAGTCCACCCATTACTATAAATGTTATACTTGTTAATTCACTACTAGTCAATCTCTTAACTTCTCACAACATTTTCCTCAAACTTCACATTAATCTTAGCAATCCTTCCCTTGTAGTTTAAAATTGATTATCACTCCCATTAGAC
The DNA here is from genome assembly GCA_023374045.1 of Limonium bicolor. Lineage (NCBI taxonomy): Eukaryota > Viridiplantae > Streptophyta > Magnoliopsida > Caryophyllales > Plumbaginaceae > Limonium > Limonium bicolor. The sequence continues at coordinate 70,307,817 of CM041780.1, forward strand.
TTCTAATTCCTCCTAGACAACTCTAGGTCATTCTAATCCTCAAAAACACCTTAGTACATTTAATTTATCTCTTAATGACTCCTAGTAAGTTCTAGGTCATAGTAATTCACTAGAACACTTTAAACACTTGGTTTCTACTCAAATTTTGTCATAGCTTCTCTAGTATATTATCATGCCTATATGCATAGTATTTCTCCTCTAATCAACATAAGCTAATCAAATCCTTAATGGATGTTATCAAAACACCAATTACACTTAAACACATCAATCCACAATACTTTGCATTAATCTTAAATTACATGGCACTAAGGCTCTTAAATGACATGGCTCTTAGGCCCTTAAATGACATGGCTATTAGGCCCTTAAATGACATAATTAAACACTAAATTTCCAACATTTAGAGCTTTCAACCTGCATTTACACAACATCAATCCCATGGCAAATATGAATGCTCTTGTAATCCACCTTATGATTGTTTTTCTAACTCATATACCATTAGCTCTTTAATCACAAGTTCATAAGCTTGTTCCTATTCTTTCCTAGGTTAAAAACTTAAAATAATCCTTAATACAATGTAAGTTCTAGGCTATATCTTGGCACCTTTCTAAACACCATTCCCTTAAGACATTAAACCACATCAAGGTAAGTCATTTACCTTATGTTTCCAAGCCTTTTCCTTTCTCCTTTCCTCTTTGTTTCTTGATTGAATTTTGGCCAAGAGGGTTCCTCTCTTGCTAAAATTCTATCCGATATTCAAATTAAGCTAATGAGTGCTAGGTTACACCCTTAAACTCATTTAAACAACCTTGGAATTCAAAGAGAGTGCTAAATGCACCAAAATGATTGATTACCTTATGAAACCTAAGAAGGTTTTTCCAGTAGAGAATCAAAGCAAGGCTTGAACTAAGCTCTTCAAGATTGAATTAATGCTAAAACAAGGCATAGAACAAGGCCTCATGAGAAGTTAAAATCGGCCATGTATAGAAAATGGAGAAAATATGATTTTTGAAGGCTTTTCTTACCTTAAACCAAAGAGAGTATATACTAGCTCTTGATACTGAATTTTCCTCTTCAAATGGAGCTCCTTCAATGGAGTCCAACTTCTGTTTTTGGAATTTTAAAAAGAGAGGATGGAAGGCCTTGACTCAACTAAGACAAATATGTGCTTAGTTTTTTATTTAGAGCTGGGAGTTGTATTTGGCAAGCATTTGAAGTTGAAGAAACATGAAGAACAATGGGGTTCTGCTCCTTTACGTGAGGGAGAAGGGAGGATAAAAGTGGTGGCAGATTGAGAGGAGAAGAGATAGAAGGGAGTAAGTAAAGGTAAGATATTTGTTACTTTTACTAATAGTGAACTTCCTCCCTCTTTCCTCTCTTGTAAACATTATGAATGTGTTAGGTTATGTGTCACCATGTGATAACCGGCCCCCTTATGATATTTAGGGACTAGTTTGACCATTGACCACTTAAGGAAGTCATTTGACTTATGTTGGGCACTATTTGGGTACTATTCATAATTAGTGCACAAATTTACGAAATTTTTTGTTTCTCATTGATTTAGGCTTCCTAATGTGATACTAAATATTACAAATGCTGATTAAGGTATAATCTTGGTCATTTAGCCACTCGAAACTCATTTCTAAGACAATTATTCAAAAATGTGTTTTAAGGAGTCTTAAAGCACAATTTGTGTTTTAACTTGTTTTTGAGCTTTTTTTTTGGTAATTGGTTTCACATGTTCATTAGCATGTTAATAAGGTCTAGGAATGACCTTTGAGTCTTAATCATGGTTACACCAAGTTTAGAGCAAGTATTTGCTTAAATTTACTTTTTGGTGTTTTCTTCTGTTTTCTTTGGTTTAAATTGTCTATCAATGTTTCTAAGGAATGTTTTAGCCTTACACCATCATAACTTGATTTTTAATTACCATATTTAGTTTTGGGGTGTTTCAATCTCCCCCCCCCCCCTTAAATGAACTGTGTCCCCAAAGTTCCCATGCATCTTATTTTATTAGAATACACGTATAACCTCATACCATAGATCACATAGATCATGTTTATATATTTAGACTTATTGACTCATTAGGTATGTCATATATGTATACTCAAATACCACACGACATGTCTCAGCATGTATAACACTTAAAATTCCCTTTGTTGCATCCTCCCCATGTCACCGATCAAAAGACGAAAGCTCACAGGTCCTCGGCTTCATGAGCGAGTAATGCAAGATATCCCCCGTAGGTACCAACTATTGAACGCTTACGCTATCTGGTCCGTGGTCCTTTGGAAGATTAAAACATTCACATAACTTTTGTCGTATTCTCCCATGTCACCGGTCCGAAGACAAAGGCACATTCGTCCTCGCCTTCATGGGCTAGAATACAAAACCACTCTATTTTCCCCATATCACGGTCTGAAAATAAAGGCACATGCATCCTCGACTTCATGGGCAAGACTCAATAAAAAGGAAATCCTTTTTACGAGGTCAAGTAAGCAATAATTCCTCTAATTGAAAATACAATCAACTCTAATTCCACTTTTATGCTAACTACATCTATTCTTAACGTGATTAATTGTGACTACTTATAGGGAGTTTCAGGAATCATCTGACCCTGTGTGACCAGTATCAGTGTTGAACTATGCTTCCACCCCAATTTGTGTTTGATTTCCCTTGATCCCTAGGAAATCAAGTTTCACCTCCTACGTCAATTTCAAACATCAAATAATTAACTCATTTCCAATTTTCTATCTTTTAGCCATTCTAGTCATAATCAATACATCTTCAAATGTGGACTTAGTCCATCAAACATTCCCAATTCGCCTCTCAACAATTACCTGGGAAGTTTAACTCCTACTAAGTTCTATATTGGTTCCATACCAACTCATGTCTCATAACATTACTATTTCATACCTCATACTCATACCAATTCTTATCTCATAGTATTAACTTATTCATATCTCATGTAAAGTTTCATATCGTAGGGATTCTAATTCCCCTAAAGTCTCTCTAATCCTCTTCACTTGAATTCTCACACCAGAGTTAACAAGGTAGGTACTTAATACGTATGGTTTTGGCATCTTATGTGCGTAATAACAATAATAAATCTCAAAATGTATACATATGTTAATGTAAAACAAATTCTTAAATTCTTTTGTGTTATGCACATCTTAGTCCATACGCTGAGCGGTTTTTCACTCTACCCCCCTTAAAACAGATTACGCCCACGTAATCAACATTATCTCATCCTTGAACTTAGGTTCAAGATGTTTAGTTCTCACGAAGAATTCTGGCTTCCATGTCATCTATCTCACATTATGATCCAATCAGAGGGTCTTGACCATGTTAATGGCTTAGTCTCTGTATCTAGGATTCTTAATGGTATTTATACCATTTTCTCAACTGGGTTCAATTTAGTCTTTAGAGCACTTGGTAGATAAGTCGTATATTTGTTCAACTGGAAAATGTATGGTACATCAATCCTTTTCCCGTTCATTAGGTATATCCAACCTTTAAGGTATCGGTCCAATAGCTTCTGCTGCGCAACGCTGATTATCTCAGGCTTAGTTTGCCTTTTTTATCCTTTTATTGTGTTGTATATTCTCCTACATCCTTATAATTTAGCAATAGAGGTCTCTCAATGGACACGCGGTATCTTTATTTATACACGGCCTTAATAAGTTGTAACTCGTCTATTCAGCCTCTCTGGAGGTCTAATGTTCATACTCTTAGTGTTCTCTCAAGTGTCTGAATTATTCTTTCAAATTGATCTTTGGTTTGAGGATGGTACTTAATATGAAATTACTGTTTAGTGCTTATTGCCCTTTGCAGTTTTATCTCTGATATCTTAAGACATGTCCTATGTCTACACTTAATAATCCGTGATCTTCGCACTTCAAATTCTTAATTATTATCTGTCTGAAATGAGTTCTCTGATTCCTTTGTGTCGTTGGCTTAACTGAGTTCCTTCTCTTCAACTGTTTGTGGTAGTAGCTACACTGGTATGGTCTTGCGTTGTTGACCGTGGTACGGAGTCGCCTACTTCCCGTGTTCCTTACACTACTTGTTTACATCCATTGGGTACCTTACTGGTACATTACTACTTACCCGACTAACTCATAAATGAGTTTGTCAGGCTTGCAAGGCCCTATGGAGTGCAGTCGTCCCACATATCGTTTTAGTATACTTGTAGTGTCCGTCACACGTTTAGCTATTGCTAATTATGAAGTATTTTGTTGTCGATCTCCTTTTTCATCAGTCCATAATAACGCTTATTGTTCTTCTTAAAAACTTAATCAAGGGAAATCCATCTACCATGTTCTTAGATATGATATGTTCTAGCTTCTTTCTGTATTTAGTACAGACTCGATCCTTTAGTATTTGAGGTCTCCTTTATAGAGCCTATCAAGTTGTATCTCATGTTCGATCTACTAGGAATGCACTTCTAGTTCCTTAAGGAATGAACAGTTGCTTCTGGTAAAATCTTTCATCGCATGGTCTAGACTACTGGTGTTAATGCACAGTTTGTCTACCATCTCGTTTCCTTACTTACATTGTTTCAGCTCATAAATCTAATTGCCTCAGTGTCAATATTTAACGGTCTATATTTACCGGTCGCTTTGCTACGCATCATGACTTAATCTATTTATACAAGTACTGTTCTATGGCTTCTGCTACCATGGTAGCTTGCCTTTACTATGTTACCCATTGATGGAACAACTCCTCAATTGTTTGCTCTTACATCTTATCTTATACTCAATCTCGTCCTGGTGTAAACAGACTGGGAGTTTTCTAAGTTTGGGTGTATGGCGGTTCCCGTATCATTTCGTAAGATTTTTCTCTCTTAATGTGAAGATGGTTTGCTTTGATTTCGAGTTCACAAGTAGGTTAGTCTCTCTCACATTCTTCCATCATTTATGATTATATGTACCAAGTAATTTAACTGGTTATAGAAGAAGTCATCCATTGAGTCACAAGCTCTTTTGAGCGTTGGTCGCTTGACGTGTCATATTGTGCACTCACAATGTTTATCTCTGACGATTATTGATTCCTAAATCCTAGGTGTTGGATATACGTTCTGTCTATGCAGTCTTCCTTATTATTTAGGTGTAACTGGTATGTTCCAAGGAAATTTCAAGGTTTACGGTCTCCATTCTCTAATAAAAGCGTATTCTATCTCTAATAAGTGAAAGCCCTTCTCGAAGGGTTATTCCCACTCAAAGGCCTCACAACAAGGAGAGGTATCCCCACCCTAAATGGAGTGGTTGTTCTTCACCCCTGTCATTAGTATTATCTCTCTGTTCTTACTGGTGCCTTTTTGGCAATTCCTCCACAATTAAGTTATAGGGTTGTAACCACTTGTATCTACGAACTGTAGTTCGTTTATGGCTTAGAGAAGCCCTCTTATACCTTCTTGCGCCTCGCCCTCTGATGTGGTTAACATCCTTGGCTTGTGGGCTCTTAGTGCTTAATGTCATTGAGTGAGAGCCGGTGCTCGGTTTACTACTTGTACTCTTACTTATCTATGGGTTATTCTCATAGGCTTCTGGTTCCTTGAACTCTATCCCCGTTAGGTTACATGTTAAATGTAGTACCGGATTTCATGGTAAGTTGCTGCATCCTGTTCCTACTAGGGAAGTTTGTTCAGGTGATCTGACGTTATTTAGTCTCTGCAACAATATTTCTGCTCTTAAAGACTTGTGTCTTTTAACGATTAAGGTTTGGTTCGTATTAGGCACCCGCCTTACGGTGTCAAAGTTGCATAATTATCCTGGTTATCATGCACTTCCATCTCAATGCATTGTTCAACATTTGTTGACTATGCCACCCGTCAATGATTAATCATACTTGGGTGTTAATGAGTTAGACAGTAGTGTTAACTATTGTTTTTGAGTTTTGTTCAGCTCGACTATGCCAACTTTATGGTGTAGTCATTTAAGCTCTCCTCTTTCAGGATTGTAAATCTTTGATCCTTGGAAGATTATTGTTTAGACTCATTTCCTCTGATTCCATTTCTGGGGTTTACCAACATCTTCGATGAAGAATGTTTGTTACTGGTATTCTTAATGGTCTTCCCGAGAGTTCTATCCCGTTCTTGTTGAGAGTTGTTGTGTCAACATTCTCCATTGTATCTCGTAATGCATTACTTAGGAAGTGTTTTGCTCGAATTCTTGAGTGGTCCCATTGGTTCTTCTCTTAGAGGTTCGGGATTAGTGTGGGATTGGTATACCTACCTGCAGTGTTGGTTGTTCGTCATTGAAGCAGGTTGTACCGTTGCTGATATTTACATCGTTTAGTATTCTGTCCAAGTTTAGCTCCCTGCTGACTGGTGTGTTGACTTAGCTCATCATGGTTAAGCCGTCAAGCCTTTCCAAGGTCTCATTCTCCAGTTCTTAAGGATTGTAATCCGATACTAATATGTATTACAATTGTAACATTCTACTATCTTGCCATGATGGCTTCCCGTATAGCTTCATCGTGGTAGTACTTGCTATGGCAAGTGCGCCATCCAAGATAGGCTATCGGTACTGTATACGTCGGCAGTGGTACCTTCTCCTAATATCAATGAAATTGTAGTCCTTGGGACTCTTCCTTTGCCCTCTTAATTTTGGATAATCGGTTATCTGGGCAGCTCCTTGGTTGTTTCGGCAGTGCAGTCACTTATCAGGGCGTTCCTCATTCTAAGGGAACCTTTTCATTGACTTACGCATTAATCCTCACTCCCGTTCCCACACATTTTGTCGTGGTTACTGAGTATTGACTCTCCTTAGGCACTACGTCATTGTCCTATACCAGTGTATAACTTGCATGTGTTTCCATGGTCGTGTGTGTTATGTCCATCAGGTCCTCGTAAGTTTTCAAGTTGTATGGGATTTGGAGTTCCCCGTTTCATAATGGACTTCTAGGTAGTCTTAATTCTCATGCGCGGTATTATCCCACTACAATGCTCTTTCGGACCGCTGTCTGGTACTCATGGTGCTTCTCTTTTCCTCTCCAATGCACTCGTAGTGCTTTCCCCTTCTTATGGGTGTGGCTGGGTTATATAGACTGTGTAGCATGTCGACCCATGTTGCCGGTAATTACCGTTCTCTCATTGGTAGGATTCTGTTGGCAGCGCCTGTTTCAACGTTGCACTCCAGTTAAGACCATCAAATTTTCATAAACTATTGCATAACGACGTATCTCTCGTATTGCTTAATGTTAACTAATTGCCAAATCAGATTTCTCCCGAGTAATTGAAGGCATTCTTCTCTCTGGCGTTTGTTCCCCGTATTTTAAAACTAGGGATGTGGAGGGCGGGTTTAGGTATTGTAAGTATCCGGTAAACACCGGGAAGTCCTAACTAACGCACCTCTCGCACTATCTCTCAACCCTTAACCCATAACTCTAATCTTAACTCAGTATTCTCCTAGGTTTGGTAATTCTAGTCATCAGAGCATAACTACGCTCTCATACCACTTTTTGTAACACCCCAACTCTTAAAACCGGGATGGTCTCATTAACCTCCAACCGGGATCGTCTCATTATCTTCCAACCATTGATATTATCAACACAGCAGAATTCTTACAACAATTGGTGTTACCGCCGCTAGTCACCCACATGACTAACTAGGCATACTAAATTCTCCAAGATCTAGCTACGGTCTGATGGACCCGAATATACCGAACATTAGTGTACTTAAAACTTTAACCAACTTACATACACTGAGTACGAAGTATCTCATATCCTAATACATCTTACTATAACCCATACCATCTACTAAACGAGTGCACAAGCGCATCTCGTAAAACAAAAGGAAAACAACACGAAGTACTTCTACCCACTCCTACTCTCAGGACGGTCGTCTTATGTCGTTTACCTGCAAAATAATATGGATGCCCCGAGGGGCTCAGCACCTTTGCTGGTACGGTTAACGTGCAGCCCCCAAGCTAACGGGGCTACACACGACTATTTTGTCGTATACATGTGATTGATTATTTATACAACATTAATAAAAAGTATAATAAACACAACGTAATATATGAAGCAACTCATAGCTCAAACACATTGAATGACTTAATAAGCATTCCTTAAGTATACGAGTTAGTTTTTAACTCCTTAAATTCGAGAAACATTTGGTTCTCATATTTCCTCTTATCTCAAATGTAACAACTATTCTTTAATTAGATTTGGCTGTTCCTTAATTCATTGTTTATCTTTGTCGGGTCAAAAGTAATCCTAGCCAATGAGTTATCAGCTCCATTGGGTTAAATAAACAATATTTCTTAAATTTGGGATTTAGGTAGATCCCACCGCACCATCTTAATAATGCCTCCCACCTCAAACAGAAATCGAGGTGACCGAGTCTATATGTCGACTCTAGGCGACGAGTCCAAAGACAAATCATATTTGGAAGTCAGAACTGATAAGGATACCAACCTCCTACTTAACACATGCATGACCGAACCATTCCGGATTTCTCACTCCCCCCCCCCCAAGTTCCAGTTAGTAGAAGTCTCGTAGACAAGTTTGTTAGTTAAACCTCTTTCGGTTATCAACAAACTAATATTGGGGAGTGTTCATTGTTCTCATACAATTTGTTTACTAAACATAGTTGGTAAGTTCTCAAGGTAAGTTGTGTTAGTTTCATTCAACACACAACATTACAATGAACCGGTTGCATGCTTTATCTTGTTTAGTCGAAACATATAAACAATTAGCACACAAGCCGAGGGACACCTCGTTAGCAAGCAAGCTACAAGAAAACCATACCATTCACCGTTAGTCGTTCAGCTGCTTATTCCCCTCCGGAGTCCAAATACTCAAACCCTAAAACATTCATCCAATCGGGTGGTTAATTACTTTCAATTAACCTAACTCGTATCACTAACGATTTCCGATTAATAACCTTTAAATCATTGTAGTTCAAACTTAACCACTTAAGTCATTTTACTTCTTCTTATATCCTAGGTTCTTATGTGCATATCTTTCTAATCATCATTACTCTCCTAATGGTGTACCACTAATGCCACTCTTTCTTTTCTTTTTTTATAAGGCCCGATTGACCCTACCAAGGTCAGTCGAAGTCAGTGAGTTACGGGTTCTAAAAATTCAACTCGACCAACCTTCCCAAGGTCGGTCCTAAGGTCGGTTAAATTCAGTAGACATCTGGATTGGGTAATTTCAGCCCAACCGACCCAGCCAGGGTGGGTCCCTTGGGTTGACCGACTGTAAACCCATTTTCTTATGTGTTTATTTTACCCTAATCCCATCCACAAGTGTCCTAATATGTTTTAACATCATTTGGGCACTCTAAAAACCTTCTAATTCATCCATGAAATACCCCGAACTTAATTATAGTGGTTAAAATTATTCTAATGTGGTATTTAAGGGCCTAATAGTACCTAAGGAACATTGGTAAAGGAAAGAAAAGAGAAAACGCTTAAAAAGCGAGAAGTGTAAAAATGAGTGTTACATAACCATAGGAGTTATGTGACATTGACTAGGATCCTAGGTGGATTCCTAAGGCTTAGTTATGCCTAAATAGTATGTAGAAATTATTCCGGAAGAAAACGGATCCATAAAATGGATTAAAACCACAAACGAACCTTAAAGCATGTTTTTCGAGGAAACCAGGAAAACATGACTTTAAGCGGGTTAAATAGACCCGTGATAATTATAGTCAATCAAATAGCAATAATTAAACCTTTTTGAAGGTCTAAAACCATTAAAATTAATTAAACGAGAAAATTCCAGAAAACGGGTCCCGGTTAGTGAATAGTGTAAAAACTAGAACTTGTGGGGTGTAAGTTGTAATAAACCCAAAGAAACTTCCCCCATTGACAAATAAAAATCAGAATTCTTGTGTGTGTACCCACGTTTTCCAGCCCTTCTCCCCTCTCACATGCACTAAAAGACAAAAGCAAATAAAGTGGCAAAAGTAAAAAGTAAACTTACTCTCTCTCCTCCCCATTTCCCTCATTCCCACTGTATTCCCTCCTCTTCTGTGAACTCTTTCTTCCTCCACAAAGCCAGCAATGGCGATTTAGAAGACCCCCATCTAGCCCTCTATTCACCTCCATTTTTGAAGGCTCAAACAAGCTCCAAAAATTACAAAAATTATACCTTTGAACTCCTCTCACTTAGGAGAGTAATCTTCTCTTTTCAAAAATCAGAAAACGCCACTTTCATCTCCATGGGTGTGGTTCCTCTTGTAACTTGAAGACCACCATTGGAAGCACCTTCATATCCTTGATGTTTTGAGGTAAAAAGAGTCTTAAAAATCCATCTTTTTCTAGCTCATTCTTGCAAAACGAAAATTCAAGTTGAGCTCTTGTTTCTCCCATATTCCAGCCGGTTTCACCATCCATTTTGGAGCTGGAATCTTGCTCTCTTGCTAGCCAATAACTCCACTTAGTGATTGGAAAGTAATATCTCATTTTTAAGCTTTAAACCCTTCTTGTATTCTAGGGCTGATTTTAAAGGCTTAGGAATTACAATAATGCTCATTAGTATTCCTTGGTATGGGTTGTAGCATTAGATTTTTTGAACTCCCCCATAACTGGTTGTGAAAGGAAGAGCATGGAAGGAAATGAGAAGAAGGAAAAGAAAGAAGAAAACTAGAAGACACTAAGGTAAGAAGCTTACCTTTGAAACAGATTTTTTTTTGTGTTTGTAGTAAGAAGTATTTACATTGTTTAAGTAATTAATACTACTGCAAAGCGGAGCAAGTAATGAAGGTAATTTAGTATGGAGTATGAATGTTTAAGGGCCTTAGAGCCAAGTATTAAGGTTTATGCACAATGAGATCATTATGATGAATGTGCGGGAAGATGTATGTGCTGTTAGAATGATGTGGATATTGGGATTTATTTAGGTACTGGAAATGATTCTTTGGGAATGTAAAGATTATGGGGAAACTCTGGGCAAATTTTGGTAGAAATTAGAAGGCTTAAGTGTATAAAATTGGGTAAGAAGGACCTAGGTGTAACCATGTATGTTTGGAGTAAAATTGAGTAGCTAAACATTTGGGTGAGTTTGGGAATGAAGGATGATGTAAGTGTGCACTAGAATGACATTAAGTGTAAGCCATGGAATGAGCAAAGAGGAGAGCAAAATCTGTAGCAAAATGGTGTAGGAGGATCTTGGAATAGCCAGAAAAGAACTAGTGCGCAAGACTTTGAGAACAAGAGTTGAAATTGGGTATAGAGAATGCATTTGACTGGGATGGAATTGTAATGGTCAAATGGAGTGGGAACAAAGTAAGAACTGTCAAGAGGAGTTAAGTAATGCACTAGTGTGCAAAGGTGTTGAAATAGAAATTTAAATTGGTAGAATTGAACAAGAGTAGGGTAATGAATTGGACCAATGATTTAGAGCATGATTAAGAGTGTTTTAGGGTGTTTAAACATGTAGAAAACATGTGGAGAGATTATGGAATGATTAGGTAAGGGTTAAGGTTGGATTAGGGGTTGAAAAATGAAGTTTTGACAGCTTTTTAGCAGGGTCCGGGACTTAGGGGCTGGACCAAGTCCCGGACCAACATGAAAAATGCCCCAAAAGTTCTGAAATGTAGTGGTCCGGGACTAGGGACCCGGACCATGTCCCGGACCAATGTATAAAATGAGCCGTAACTTAAGTTATGCTTGGGTCCGAGACTATAGACCCGGACCATGTCCCGGACCAAGCTCAAAAATCACCCGTTTGTGTTTTTAAGCCTTTAAATCACAGGGCATTGATGGGTATTGGTCTTAGATGTTGTTTAGGACTTGTTTGGTGACATATAAATGTCATAAAATGTATAAACAAGTGCTAGAACTGAGTGAGAAGAAGTAACAAATGTAAATAAGTTTGAAATGTAAGGGGTAAGTAATTGTAAGTCGGGAAACTCTAATGATTAAAAGAGTTAGATTAATTATAGAGAATTAACCATCCGACTCCATGTACGTTATAGGATTCAAACGGTTGGACTCCGAAGGAAAGTCGGGGATCAAATAACAACGGTGAACGGTATGATTTTCTCATGACCTGTATGCTACCTTGGCTACTCTGATTTGTATGTTTGTGTGCTAAGTGATCACCTAAACAAGATAAATGCACGAATCGGATTTATTGCACCTTCTTGTACTTGTAGTGTATTGTTTTGTTATTTGTATTTGAACTCTTAGTTTGTATAATTCATGAAATGTATGAATGATGATGAGGTGCTTGAATATGGTTGTGCATTGTGCTAACCCTTGACTTAGTGATTTTGAACTGATTCTCACTAACTTACTAACTATGTAACCCCTCTATCTTTGAATAAATTGGTAAATTTGAAGTATGTAAGAAGCCCGATATAGTTTCGGCCACGCGTATGGATGAGGAGACACAAGAGGTTGGATCCGATTCCTGGCCTTAAATTTTTTCCATGGTCCAAACCCCTTAAATGGGTAGCAACCTGGATTAGTGAGCCACCCTAAAGCCCAGTGGTGGGACGGTGTAGTCCCTGCTCGGAGGTCACACCGACTTAACTTGAGTATAATGTAAGTATGTAAGTAAGTATTTGTATGAGTAAGACCAAGACTGGTGTAAGTCATATGGTCCCGAGTAAAAGAGTAAAGAACATTCGATTAACTCAGATGGGTAACAAGCTAACAAAGAATGAAGTACAGATTGTGAAGTGTATTACCTTGATGATTGACTTGTGAATTGTATCCCATTGTAAGTACGGTATCCTTGTGTGTATGTACCTTGTATGTATGTACCTTGTATGATTGTAATGCTTTCCGTAATAGCATGTATGCATGTATAAAATGAACCGCATGTATTCGACCAAGTAGTCGGCGTACCCCTGTTAGCACGCGGGGTATGTGAATTTCATATGTAGCTTTTGCTAAGCCCCTTGGGGCACTATTTTTATTTTCCAGGTACCCGAATCTGATTTGGTCGAAGTTGAGACCGGCTTGCTATGCTTAGTTAGCTAGGGTTAATTTGTTGATAGTAATGAATTGTATAAGGCTTGTAGCCCTTTTGAATTATCGGTGTACCAAGCGGTACACCCTTATGTATTTGGGGAAGTATGTAGATTCGTGAGGAATGCGTAAAATGTTAGACTCTTAATGAGTATGTATAGACATGTGGAAGATGGTGTATATTGGTATTGTGCTTAGAAAACTCGGTGTCATGTATTGTGAGTATTGAACAATGTATTGAGTGGAGAATGGTATATACTCGGTTTAGAATTGGAGTTTGATTTGTATTGTGTTGTACTCAGGTATTCCGGTCCATCAGACCGATGCTATAGTGGAAGTAAGCCTTGTTAGTCACGTAGGTGACTAACGGCATTGTATCACCCGCCGATGAGTGTGAATTATCCACTGCGTAAGTATGGAAGTACGAGGTTATTGGACGGTAATGATAGGATTAGTGGTAGGGGTGTTACAAAAAGTGGTATCAGAGCGAAGTATCACTCTGATGACTGGAAATACCAAGTTTAGGAAATACCGAGTTAGGAATTAGGAGCTTAGGGCTAAGGGCTGAGTGATAGCGTGAGAGATACGCTAGTTAGGAACCACCGGTGTGCACCGGATACCTATAATATCAGACCCGCCCTCCACATCCCCTGTTGTATAACTTGGGAAAGAAAGCCAGAGAGAAGGAAAGTCCTCTTATACTCAGGAAAACCTGATCTGGCAGTTGTGAAATTATCATACGGTAAACAAGAATCTGACATATAGTAGATTCCAAGAATTGGAAGTCCCGGAGATGGTTCCTGGTCGAACAACAATACCCGCATTTAATAGCGGTCGAATGAGTACCCTAACCATAAGGAGGCTGTAACTTATGACAGCACGGGGCGACATGCTTAGCAGTCACGAGAACCTGCCTGGTCAAACAGCAGCGGGAAGAGAAGCACCCACCATCAACGAAATGGGAAAAGAAGCAAATGAAAACCCGATACACAAGTCTACGGGACAGTAGTAGCTAGATAATACCACCAATGGTATACTACCTGACTAAGGACATAGTCGGGAGTGGTTAACTCCAAATTACAATACCAGGGGGTTAGAATACCTGGCCGACATAGCTCAGACAGCTATGAGCACATTCATGGGATATAATCCGACACAACTACATAGTAGTTGCCTAAAAAGCTGAGGCTCGGTAACCACGGTAAACGTGTGGGAACGAGCAACAAGGAGAACACGGAACAAATAAATAGGGATCTCCAAGGATTAGAGAAGCACCCTAATCAATGACAGCCATGTTAAACTCAATGAGAAGTTCATGTAAAGGATCAGTAGATCAAGGGAAGGAAGAGCTGACAAAGCTACCGAATACGCAAGGAACAACGCCGTGACCGGTATAGGCTAACCCAAAAACCGCCAGTACCATGCACTTGCCACGGCAAGTGCAGTAATAACAGGACTGTTCGGAAAGATTTTTAGCAAACAAGTACTTAGTAAAGTACCGTGATCGCAAAAAGCAGCTACAAGATCACAAATCCTACGGATTTGAAAATGAAACCTTGGAAGGGCCTAACGGTCCAAACCATTGTAGTGAGAAATATACCTGTCAGCGAGAGCTAGACTTGGTCAGAATCAACCGGCATTGAAATGCCATGAAGACTTTTCTATCAAACCTAATTTTCTTTTAAAACTCAAATACTTCTTTTAAACCCCAAATGTTAAAAAATAACTAGAAAATTCACAACAAGATACCATAGGATGATATAAGAGGAGTTGAAAAGAATACTTCACCTAGGCATGTGACGAACACTACGAGTGTACAAAATGAGATGTGGGACGACCGCACTCCGCTAGGAGCTTGCGGGCCTGACAGACCTACTTATAGGTTAGTCGGGTAAGTAGCAACGTATCAGTAAGGTACCCCACATATGTATACAAGTGGTGTACAGAACACGAGAAGTAGTTGACTCCATTCTACGTACCATAAGTAAGTTCAAACCAGAACAAATAGACAACTCGTACAATTAAAGAGGAAGAACGCAGTTGAGCTAACGAATATAAAGGAACTTAGAGAATTCATCAGAGGATAAGGAATGAGAATTAAAAGGTGTAAGGAGCACAGGTTATTATGTAGAGACATTGGATATGTCTCAAGATTCGTGAAGGAACATATGATTACCGAGATATTAATCTTTACCAAGAGGATGTTGAACTGGTCTAAAACACAAGCAGAAAGTATCAACAGTCTACCCAAGAACGGGAGACACTATAACTCTAAATGGGATAGTTCAAATGTAATACCGCAAGGCAGTGTAGACAACACAACATATCATAAACATTAGCTAGATGTGATGGCGTAACTTAATAACACCAGGAGCAATCCTTAAACGGTGTCTGAGCCAACAGTGGTTGAACGGAATATTGTGATGAGAACACTAGTGTTTAAGCTAATACACAGTTAGAACACCGAAGGGATCCCACTATAGGGAATACCCTAAATTGCCAGAGGGCACCGATTAATATCAAGATACCTAAGGGGTCTCCCATGAACAGAAGTGTGATGCAACAACCGTGTCAAAGAGCCTAGTATTACCTCCAAACCATTTGATGGTATACGGAGAAGTAGAAACTTATGAGAACAGCCTGCAAGGAGCATAGCTTGGGGTAATGTGGCTTAAAAGCCATGATCCAACTACATTGTGTAGATTCAAGCGGTTACAAAACCACGTCGAATAATAAGAGGAATTGTCAAGGATGGCACCAGTAAGAGAGAGATATTATCTCACACAATGTATACATCACTAATCGAACCACTAAATTTAATTCAATACAGTGAATAGCCTAGAGTAAGGACTACCTCACTGCCACTATCGCTAGAGCGTCGCCCTAATGTATAGTTGACAAGGCTTTTAATTGCCCTTCCCGCCATCTGTAGTAATAGTAACATAGAGGCATAGGAATCTAGATAATGACATCACGGATCTAGCCACAACTGGGCACTATAAGAAATCAGAGGAGTGAAGATACCCCTCATACCACAAGACCGCCAATGCGGTGATTATGTGAACCCTTAGAAAGGCTTCCACCTACTACAACATCAAAACTTATGCATGTAATTATTGCCAAAGAACAACTTGAAAGAAAAAAGGGAAATTCGAAGAATAGTATGAATAAGTAAGCTTTGATAGTAACGGTTAAAAACCGAAGAGTAGACAGTTTAGAAGCGAACGCAAAATGCATACAAACGGGATTGTAGAGTAATAAAGCTCAAGGAACGTGGAAACTTGAAGGAGTAATATACTCTATAGTCAACCAAACGAATGACGAACCCTTGTATGAATGGTGGAAATACCTGAGCGGAAGCTAACATGGTAAAACCTCGTGACGCTTGTGAGTGGAAATAAACCCCTCAACAAAACTTTCACTTGTCAATGATGGTATACTCTTCTATTAGAGAGGGGGACCCATAAACCCTTGGAGTATCCTTGGGATGTCCCAATGATGTGCGTAGAGAAACAAGAATGCACAACCAAACCTTATATCCAATGCCAGGATTTAGAAGGAAGCGAACGTCTAAAACAAGCAATGTGAGCGCATATTTTGACATATCAAACGACCAACGCTCTAAGGAGCTGGTGATCCGACAGACTACTTCATCCATGGTCAACCAAGTCACTTGGTAAACAATGCCGTAAGTGATGCGAGAATGTGAGGTAAGCTAACCTACACATAAACCCGAAAAGAAAGTAAAACGTCTTCACATTAAGATAACGACATTGCGGTGTGCGACGACGACCGCCATACACACGAACATAGAAACTCCCGGTGTGTTCACACCACAAGGGAATTGAGTATAAAACATAACAATGGAGTGTACAGTTGAGGAATGGTGCCAATAGCAAAGGCAATGGGTAAGGCAAGCTACCACAGTAGCAGAGGCCGTGAAAACAAGGTTGTATAATGAGTAAGAATATGGTACGCAACAAGCGACCATTATGAGAATGTAGTTAGAGAATAATATGGGAAACAAACCATGAGTGTGAGCCTCGATTTTAAACCCTATCCTGTGTTGGTTAAAGCTGATTAGGATCTAACCGGGTTTTAGGTCCACTTATAACCTAAGGTTAATAACTATGTCATATAACAATGATTATTAAGACCTAAGCTAGCTCACTGGAACCTATTATGAGTCGCCACCTAATTTTAACCTAGATCAAATCAGGAAAAGAGAGTTCGGGTTCGGGGGCTTGATATTCGACTTAATTAGGGTTCAATTACTTTCATTACCCCTTGAAGTCATTTTTCCTCTACATAGTTTAATTACGGCTTATTATGAGTCGTTTTAACCTAAGTGCGCGAGCTTCTATTTTTTTTTTTTTAGCATTTTTTGACTGAAAAAGTGAAATTGAAAGATACCTAAACTAGGGTTTTGGAGGCAGGATTAGGTTAAATTTTGTTTCCGTCCGTAACCACGGACCCTAGTTAATTTATGTGAAAATAAAAGTCGAATTAAACAGAAAACAAAAATTTGAAAAGTCCGGGGCCACGGACAGGACGTCCGTAGGCCCGGACATACTTTAGCAAAACCTAAATTTTTTAAATTTTAAAATCCCGCCGCCGTCCGTGGGTGTCCGTGGCCACGGACAACCCATCCGTGGTCCCGGACCATAGGTCCGAGATCCCGGACCACCCACGGACAGGGGTTTTATGGTGGTTCCCGAAGGTGTTTTCAGCTCAAAATTTATGCACATGTAGCCTGAAAGGTATACAATTCGTTAGTAATTGAAAGATTGCAGTTTGAAGTCGAATTATGTACGAAACTTGACGAACAAGTAACAAGGCAGAAACAAAAGTAATTAGCAATACAGAAGCGTAAAAAGGTTAGTTTGAACCCAAAATTTGACAGAGAGTTAATAAGGTCGTGGAGAGTTAGAAAAGTAGAATTGCAACCTGTTTTACCTTCGAATTCAGGAGGATTCTTCACGTCGGGATTCTTCAGAGGCTCCGATGGTGCCGGTTCCGGATTGAGTTCGACCCGAGCTTCTGGTTGTTGATTGTTGAAGGTGTTCTTCACGTTTTGGAGGTGGTTTGGTTGATGTTTGATGATTGTTGATGTGTTGGGAGTTGAAAAATGTGTTTAGATGGTGATTTCGGGGGATTTTTGATGTGATTTTGGTGCTTGGATGTGTAAAAACGTGAAGAGAATGAGACGGCTGCCTTCTTTGAGGGTTTAGGGCTCTTGAGGTTCTGATTTGATCATGGGATAAGATTCCTTATATAGGCTTCCTTAAAGATAGAAAAATCCGGTAAAAACCGAGATTAACCGACGTTTTAGCTCAAGAGCTTCCAAAAGGAATTTGATTATGAAATTTCACACATGGGTAAAGGATGATATTTCTGATTTTTCTAAAGTGGAATCGATTTTTTGGATATTGGAATATTTTTAAGTTCAATTTCTCGTCAGATTCAATCAGAAATTGCTAGGAAATTATTGGAAATTCGAAAAATCAAAATTCCAACGCCATTATGCTTCAAATGTCATCCTCTATCATGAGTTACAATTTCAAAGCATTTTGAATTGATTTGACCCTTATTTGGAGGAGAGAGAAAGCCTATAGGGGGCTTGGGAGCCTTGAAAAATTATGAAAATGCCCCTGGAGATGACTAAGCTGCCCCTAGCACTCTGAAATGTGCCAATCGAACCGGGAACCCTCGCTACCATCCTATTAGTAGAGAATCTCTTCCGGGGGGGTTGAAATTTTGGGTATAACAGATTGCCCCCCGTCAACTAGACTTTGTAATGGAAATGAAAAGGCTAGTTGATGCTTGAGTGATACCCCAAAATTTTGGATCTTAAAAGACCCCACGTGTAATTGAAATCCGACAAGTTGTGTCGAGCTATTCTAAGGCGCTGACTACCTATGAGTAAAGTGGAAGGGATGTCAAGCGATTCTAAGGCATTGACTACCTATGAGGATGATATGATGTCAAGCTATTCTAAGGCGTTAACTACCTTTAAAGGAATGAAGTACGTCGAGCATTCTAAGGTGTCGGGAACCTGAAAGCGAATGAAATACGCCGAGCATTATAAGGTGTCGGGAACCTGAAGTTGGATGGAATACACCGAGCATTATAAGGTGTCGGGAACCTAGAATACGCCGAGCATTATAAGGTGTCGGGAACCTGAAGTTGAATGGAATACGCCGAGCATTATAAGGTGTCGGGAACCTGGAAATGAAAAGTCACGTAATGAGATTGATGTGATGTGTGCCTAGATTGACGAATGTAAAGTAGGACCTATGGGTGCCTAAGTGGAATGGTAGGAAATCGGGTTCATGACGAGCCAGAGGTTGAGTTCATCTATTCTGGTGAATCTGAATCTTTGGCTGAGAATCTGCATCTCTGGAAAGTCTGTATCTTTGGCTGAGAATCTGTATCCCTGAAGAATCTGTACCTTCGGCTGAGAATCTGTGTGTCTGATCGGGTGAGAATCTGTATCTCTGAAGAATCTGTATCTTTGGCTGAGAATTGGTATCTCTGATAGGGTGAGAGTCTGTATCTCTGAAGAATCTGTATCTTCGGGGCGAGAATCTGTATCTCTGATCGGGTGAGAATCTGTATCTCTGAAGAATCTGTATCTTCGGGGCGAGAATATGTATCTCTGATGGGGTGAGAATCTGTATCTCTGAAGAATTTGTATCTTCGGGGCGAGAATCTGTATCTCTGATCGAGTGAGAATCTGTATCTCTGAAGAATCTGTATCTTCGGGGCGAGAATCTGTATCTCTGATCGGGTGAGAATCTGTATCTCTGAAGAATCTGTATCTTCGGGGCGAGAATCTGTATCTCTGATCGGGTGAGAATCTGTATCTCTGAAGAATCTGTATCTTCGGGGTGAGAATCTGTATCTCTGAAGAATCTGTATCTTCGGGGTGAGAATCTGTATCTCTGGTCTATGAGGAGTTTTGTACGGACGGATGCAAGGTAAACTTTATGCAAATGATCATGATGAAAGTTGATTATGAAAGTGCCAAACATGGCAATGATGATGTGCATGTCAAGGTACAATCAAAGTGTATGTAGGAAACTTGTCCAAATCAAGAAATCATTGGAAAATGTGCCAAACATGGCAATGTTTGGGGTCAAAAATTGTCCAAAGCAGGACATTGCTAGAAAGTATGCCAAATGTGGCCATGATGAGGTTTATGAAACCGAAGTGTTTAAAGGAAAGTTGTTCAAGACGAGAAATTATTGAAAGAGGTGTCAAACGTGGCAGTGTTTGAAGAAAATTCCGTTTAGTGAAAAGGAAAGTGAAATCATCATTTCCTAACTATAGACTTCGGACTTGTAATTTATCTCCTACGAGATGAGTATGCCGCCGGTGGGGTATGGTGTATGATGTGAAGGTAAGGGCTTATGTGGGCCTGAGGTGTTTGATGTGGTGGTAAGGGCTTATGTGTGCCTGTGGTGGGATTGTGGTGGTGATGTTTAAGCTTTGGGTTCCAATCGGTGTTGTCATAGCAATTGTTGGAACCAACAATTGCCCCCAGTATTTTTCCCTTAAGACAATATGAGCTAGAGTTCATGGCAATCGATCGTTCCGATCGATTGCCCCTAGTATTTTCTTTGATCAAACGTGCGAACAAGTCTCGTCCTCACAGGGTCAAAGCTTATGTTCTGATTTGGTGCTTCCTAACCTACACTCGATGTGTTTGGTGTCTACACTCGTTTCTCACTCACGGTCGTAACTTCTAGACCATTGAATTTGATATTTGATGAATTTACGCATTCGATCTATTACTTTCACGTGATTGGGCACACAACTATCAAGTCAGAAGTCTTTATAACGTGGCCTTGGGGTGTGATGAAAGACGACGGGATCACGGAGGGATATTTGAGGTATGTGGAGCTTAAATGGGTGACCAAAGCTGCAACTTGTGTCTTCTCTCAGATTCATCTTCCTTGTCTTGATGTCGTCTAGTTGCTTCGTGTTAACATTGTTTTCGAGCTTCTGGACCTGGACCTTTGAAGTTGTCCTTTACACCATTTCTCTTCTCTTTGTCATTTGGATCTCTTCGAGGCACTTCGGGTTTGCCTTTTTTCTTTATCCTTTCTTGGCTTTGCCTTCGGGGTTCTTGTGTTTCCCGGTTTTGGGCTTCGAGAGCTGTTTTGATGTGAGCTTTTTGGATCCTGTGTCACTCTGGGACCATTTGCGGATCACTTTGTCATGCTGGTAGCGGCGTTGCTTCTTTGGACTGATGAGAACGTTATCTGGGAGTCAGACTCCTCGCGTCCTTTGGTCACCGGGTCGGACATTCATCGTTGGCTGGGTTATTTTGTGGAGTTCATAATATCAAAAAGGAATATATGAAAGGCTCAGCGGGGGTGCCTAGGGTTTAATGTCAGGGTTCACAAGCTTTTGGCTATGTGGTGTTGTACCTAGGTGCTTCATCATTCTTGATAGTTGTGTATCCGTTCTTTGTTACTTTTCGCAGGTCTAAGAGTAAATTTACAAATTATCTCCTTCGGTCGGAGTTATGCCGTTTACCTTACCTTTGAATGTGGTCTCACCGGAGTCGTGTAAAAATGACACGCTCGTTCACTCATGGTTTTTCCGCTCAAGACACTCTCGTGAATTTCACTCAGAGACTAGTTCACACGCTTAACCGAAAGATTCGAAGACAATGATTCTAAACTCGGATTGCCCCCAGTATTGATTTGGGGTTTGTGACAACAGTTTGATAGATGTGGGCCTTGAACCTCATTGAGGGTTGTTTGGATATTATGGGGTGAGTTGTGGTGTTTGGTTAGGCCTGTTCAAATTTTTAGAAACAAGAGACAAGTCGTTCCATTGCATAGTCAAAAAATGATTACTTCGTGATCCTTGAAAGACATGAGTGCTCTTTTTTTTAAGTTTTTTCGAATTAATGAATGATGCTTTGTACAAAAATTATGAAAATGGAACTATGTTTTATTCAACGAAAAATAAAGTTGGAAATTACAAACTCGGGAAAACTACCGAAACTGATCAGGGAAACTAACTACTACAAAAGTTGAAAGACGACTAATCAAAGAAAAGAAACGCATTTAATGAGAAAAACAACATTTCTGATGATGCTTGGGCACGCGTGCTCTGCGCTCTCCACCACGTTCTTATAATTGGAGCCCTTGGTCGATCAGGTCCTGGATTCTGTGTTGTAGGGCCCTGCAGTGGTCAGTGTCGTGACCGGGCAGCTGATGGAAGTGACAAAATTGATTAAGATCCTTCCCCAAATGAGTAGTTCCTGGCCTCAGGGCGAGCGGTTGCATCAGATATCTTCCTCGAAGCTCCTCAAGTCCTTGTCTTGGTGTTCGGCCGATGTCTGTAAACTCTCTCTGTCGAGAACTCTGTCGGGATGGTCTATGTCCCTAGCGTCCCAACCAGGTCCTCTTGACTGTCAATCACTGCCCTCCTCATGTTGCCTGGTTCTCTTACGGGTGCAGCTTTGGATGCAAGTTGCTGCTCCTGGTTGTCTGATCACTTTCCTGAGTATTGTAGCAATTTCTTTGACATTCTCCTCCGATCCTCGGACCCTAATGGAGCCAACTTCAATGCAGTCATAAAGGGTGTTGAGAAGCCTGTCCACTAACTCATCCCGAGCTTGACGTTCGGACTCGAGGGAAAGAGCCTTTGCTTTCAACTCTTCGATAATAGCAACGTAGTTAGATTCCACGGCGTCCATGGCAGCACTATGCCTCTGCTCCATGGCTTCAATGGTGGCCATGTGCTTTTGTTCCAAAATTGCGAGCTGGGCTTCCATGTCGATTGGACCGCACTTAGGACTTGAGTCTACCTGTGTCCAAGGTGTCCATTATTAGCTAACAAAAGGAAGTGGGCTGAAAGATACTAAGGTGAGAATGACGCTTCACAAGATAGATCAAAACAGACTTAGGCTGAAAGCAAGTGGGCCAGGATACCCAGAGAATGAGGTGTTTGGGCTGGAGTATCTCTCAGACTATGAACTGGAATTTGGACTGAAATGTAAACAGATGGCTTTGATTGGGCCTGAGAGGTAACAGCTAGATCTAGGGTTTTGGACCAGGGCCCGAATAAGAAGTCCACCTAGACTAGAATGAGCCCTTGGGCCGGAATGTGTTTGGGCCTGGAGTAAAGCGCATGAGCTGGAATGGTCCCTAAATCACAAATGGGCCTAACTTTCTTTGGGCCAGAGAAGATGGTTGCTAAGCAGAAAAAGATTTTATTTTCAGAACTTGTGGGTTATTTCAATTTCAGGTGGATTTCTTTTTTTGGGCCTAGAACTAATTGGATAATTCAAATTGGGCCAGAAGAGAAATCACCTAAGTCTAAGCTTTTGGGCCGAAGCCCGAATGACTCACATATTAAACCAAACAGGACCTCTGGGCCCCAAACAAGTAGAGCCGCCAATTCGGTTGGGCTAGGTTAATGTAGGAGAAGTTGCTATCAATCTCTAGGCTGGGTAATGGGCCGATCATACAAGCAAACAAGGCCCACACAAATTCAACATGTCCTCACTTGACGGCTAAATCAATTTGGGTATGGATCGATCCGGAGAGGTGCTTGGGGCTTGGGCCCAGGTCGCCACAAAGGAATAGGGCTTGCACGCTATTCTCTTTGGGCTTCCCCACTTTTTTTCACATCACCTGAAGGTGTGCGTCTGCGGCCGGGTCTTTGACTGACCAAACAATGGGCTAGGTAAGGACACTGCCAGGAAAACGCTTGGGGCTAAGGCCCAGGTATTAAGGGGATGTGGTTAGACGACATCCTCCTCTTTTCCCCCGCTTATTCACATCACCTAAAAGGTGTGAGTCCCTGACAGGGGACCCTCAAACGGGTCCCGGGATGAAATCGGTTTAGGTGGACCCTCGCTCTCATATGATGCAAAGGTGCCGAAAATTAAAGTGCGCACAAAAGTAAACAAACAAAGTAATAAAGCCATAAATAAACATTTTTCGAGTTAAGCCCTCTTTCTTAAAATTAAACAAGTTAATATTAAGAGTTTGATCCCCAGCAGAGTCGTCAGTCTGTGAGCCTCAATTTTAAACCCTATCTTGTGTTGGTTAAAGCTGATTAGGATCTAACCGGGTTTTAGGTCCACTTATAACCTAAGGTTAATAACTATGTCATATAACAATGATTATTAAAACCTAAGCTAGCTCACTGGAACCTATTATGAGTCGCCACCTAATTTTAACCTAGATCAAATCAGGAAAGGAGAGTTCGGGTTCGGGGGCTTGATATTCGACTTAATTAGGGTTCAATTACTTTCATTACCCCTTGAAGTCATTTTTCCTCTACTTAGTTTAATTACGGCTTATTACGAGTCGTTTTAACCTAAGTGCGCGAGCTTCTGTTTTTTTTGTTTTTTAGCATTTTTTGACTGAAAAAGTGAAATTGAAAGATACCTAAACTAGGGTTTCGGAGGCAGAATTAGGTCAAATTTTGTTTCCGTCCGTAGCCACGGACCTAATGTCCGTAACCACGGACCCTAGTTAATCTATGTGAAAATAAAAGTCGAATTAAACAGAAAACAAAAATTTGAAAAGTATGGGGCCACGGACAGGACGTCCGTAGGCCCGGACATACTTTAGCAAAACCTAAATTTTTAAAATTTTAAAATCCCGCCACCGTCCGTGGGTGTCTGTGGCCACGGACAACCCGTCCGTGGTCCCGGACCATAGGTCCGAGATCCCGGACCACCCACGGACAGGGGTTTTATGGTGGTTCCCGAAGGTGTTTTCGGCTCAAAATTTATGCACGTGTAGCCTGAAAGGTATACAATTCGTTAGTAATTGAAAGATTGCAGTTTGAAGTCGAATTATGTACGAAACTTGACGAACAAGTAACAAGGCAGAAACAAAAGTAATTAGCAATGCAGAAGCGTAAAAAGGTTAGTTTGAACCCAAAATTTGACAGAGAGTTAATAAGGTCGTGGAGAGTTAGAAAAGTAGAATTGCAACCTGTTTTACCTTCGAATTCAGGAGGATTCTTCACGTCGGGATTCTTCGGAGGCTCCGATGGTGCCGGTTCCGGATTGAGTTCGACCCGAGCTTCTGGTTGTTGATTGTTGAAGGTGTTCTTCACGTTTTGGAGGTGGTTTGGTTGATGTTTGATGATTGTTGAGTGTTGGGAGTTGAAAAATGTGTTTAGGTGATTTTGGGGGATTTTTGATGTGATTTTGGTGCTTGGATGTGTAAAAACGTGAAGAGAATGAGACGGCTGCCTTCTTTGAGGGTTTAGGGCTCTTGAGGTTCTGATTTGATCATGGGATAAGGTTCCTTATATAGGCTTCCTTAAAGATAGAAAAATCCGGTAAAAACTGAGATTTACCGACGTTTTAGCTCAAGGGCTTCCAAAAGGAATTTGATTATGAAATTTCACACATGGGTAAAGGATGATATTTCTGATTTTTCTAAATTGGAATCGATTTTTTTGGATATTGGAATATTTTTAAATTCAATTTCTCGTCAAATTCAATCAGAAATTGCTAGGAAATTATTGGATATTCGAAAAATCAAAATTCCAACGCCATTATGCTTCAAATGTCATCCTCTATCATGGGTTACAATTTCAAAGCATTTTGAATTGATTTGACCCTTATTTGGAGGAGAGAGAAAGCCTATAGGGGGCTTGGGAGCCTTGAAAAATTACGAAAATGCCCCTGGAGATGACTAAGCTGCCCCTAGCACTCTGAAATGTGCCGATCGAACCGGGAACCCTCGCTACCATCCTATTAGTAGAGACTCTCTTCCGAGGGGGTTGAAATTTTGGGTATAACACATGAGCTGGACTCAGCGAAGTCAAGAAGCAGGAATTGGTAATAGACTAGGCGTTAAGGCCCACAGTCTGAGCCATACAACAAAGATCTCACAAGGAACGCATTGGTCATTCCTAATGCAACTACACAAGGAACTGAAGGCGTATACTTAGTGGATCAACTCGATAAGAGGAATAATAGCTCTAGACAAGAATACCCTATTGCTAAACAACGAACCGTACTAAATATGGGAGACTTGCAAACGCAACAACGAATATGGCGTAAGCCGGTTAAGCGAAAACTTAGGAACATTCGTGCGGCCTTGGGCCGAAGAAGCACAAAGATTGTTGGACATGCCAATTAACATAACAAGTGAATTCCATCGGAATAAAAGCAGGAACAAAATTATAAACATTATGAGGATCAATGCATATGAGATGCAAGATCGTACAATGGAAGAATACTTGTATAGCACTACATAAGTGAATGACCAGGAATCAATGATCGGAGGAAGCACTACATATGTGTAGTAGCTTGACCTCAACCGACAATAATTCAGAAGAAATGAGTGAGTAATCACAGAGGTATACAGCAGTATACAAAATGGATTTTCAGAAAACTGGATAGAAAATCTATAACACAATGAGTTTCCGTGCGGTAAGAGATACCACGCTCCGGTTGAGAAACCGTATATCCCAAGATAAAAGGGATAAGAAATAGATGTGTAACACATAGAGAATAATAAAAGGGGGAATTAAGCTCTAAAGTTATCAGGGTCGCGCAGTAGAGCTAGTGGGCCCTAGCAAAGGGGTTTAATACACCTAGTAAGTATGAGAGAATGGCTAAGTATCAATGTCTTGAAGCCTATTAGGCTAGAACCGAATAGGTTATGAGTGAAATAAACCTCAATGAGAATTCTTGGTGTAGGGACTAAACCGTCAGCATGGTTAAGACCCTTTGACCAAAATACATTGAATAATAGACCGTAGGGAAGATAAAATGCTTCAGAATGCCCTAATTGATTGAACCAATGTTCAATAATAACATATGGTAGATTACGTGGGCGTAATCCCTTTTAAGAGGGGTAGAGTGAAAACCGCTTAGTGTAAGTTTCACGTATTAAACATGTAAACTATAATGTGCATAGCACAAATGAGAATTGGTTTGATGATTAATACTTAGGTTACATAAACATAGGTATCCATTCATAACGTAATTGTGGTAATTGCGTATAAGAGATGCAAATATCATGGATAGAAATACACCTATCTTGTAACTCTAGTGTGAGAGTATTAGTAAAAATGAGTAGAGAAACTCTTGGGGAATGAGAATCCCCATAGTATATGTCTATTTGAGGTTAGACAAGGCATTACGATGCATGATTCAGTATGTAACCGATGTAGAACCTAGACGGAGTTGAGTTCCCTAGGTGATTGTTTGAAGGCGAATTGAGAATGGTTGGTGGACGGAACTCCACAAGTATTGTATTCCTTAGATAGATTATTTGAAATGATTGAGAATAATGGATGGAAGGAGTAATAGTTGATGAAGTGAGTCCCATAGGTAGTGAATTCTTAAGTAAATTAATTGGAAGTAAATCGAGGATTATTGATGGAATGAATTCCATCCTTTGGAGATGTATGGTTTATGATTATGACTAGGAAAAGTAAAAGATAGAAATGGAAATAATGGAATTATTTTGTTTGAAATTGATGTGGGAAGTAGAACTTGATCCTGATCAGATCAAGGGAAATCGAACATAAATTGGGGTGGAAATATAAGTTCAACACTGATGCTGATCACATCAGGGTCGAATGATTCTTGAAGCTCCCCTCAAGTGGCCACAAGTAATCACGCATAGGATAGATGTAATGAACATAAATTGGAATTTTGAGTTGTTTTGTTTCAAAGGATTCCTAACTAATTCTACAAGAAGTTTTCCTTCAAACCTGTGAATGAGGATTAGTTTGAACCCTCTATCACTTAACTGAGGGCAGGGGGACGTAGGGAAGCCTGTGTTTAGATGACCTGAGTGCCTGCGGGATCATATGGAAAGTTTCTAGCATTGCTTCGGGATAGCTTTGCATTGTATGTATGTATCTCTTGTATTGTAAAACCAGATGGTTGGTTGTAATGCGGATCGGAGTGATTGTAGTGTACTTGAATGGTATATGAGAGACCCTGTGTAACGGATTGGGAATTTTTAAGGAGGAGGAATGTATGATCTTTGGCATTAGACATGTCTGAATGAGTGGAGATAGTAATCCTTCAACTTTGAACAACTTTGAGGTCAAAGTTCCTTAAGGGGGGTAGATTGAAATACCCCAAACTTAATTGTAGTGGTTATAATTATTCTAATATGGTATTTAAGGGCTAATAGTACCTAAGGAACATTGGTGAAGGAAATAAACCAAAAGAAAAGAGAAAACGCTTAAAAGTGAGAAGTGTAAAAATGAGTGTAACATAACAATAGGAGTTATGTGACCTTTACTAGGATCCTAGGTGGATTCCTAAGGCTTAGTTATGCCTAAATAGTATGTAGAAATAATTCCCGAAGAAAACGGATCCATAAAATGGATTAAAACCACAAATGAACCTTAAAGTGGTTTTTCGAGGAAACCGGGAAAACGTGACTTTAAGCGGGTTAAATAGACCCGAATAATTATAGTCAATTGAATAGCAAAATTAACCTTAGTGAAGGTCTAAAACCATTAAATTAATTAAATGAGAAAATTCCGGAAAACGGGTCCCGATTAGTGAATAGTGTAAAAACTAGTACTTGTGGGTGTTAGTTGTAAACCCAAAGTAACTTCCCCATTTACAAATAAAAATCATAATTCTTGTGTGTGTTGTGTATGTGTGTGCGCGCGTGCGCGTGCCCGGGCGCATGCTCGTGCGCGTTCGTGTGCGTTGTGTGGTGTGTGTGTGCGTGTGCGTGTGCGTGTGCGTGTGCATGTGCATGTGCGTGCGTGTGCGTGTGCGTGTGCGTGTGCGTGTCTTGCGTGTGCGTGTGCGTGTGCGCGGGCGCGTGCGCGTGCGAGTGCGCGTGCGCGTGCGCGTGCGCGTCGCGTGCGCGTGCGTGTGTGGGTGTGTGTGTGTGTGTGTGTGTGTGTGTTGTTGTGGGTGTGTGTGTGTGTGTGGCCACGTTTTCCATCCCTTCTCCCCTCTCAACAGCACTAAAAGACAAAAGCAAATAAAGTGGAAAAAGTAAACTTACTCTCTCTCCTACCCATTTTCCTCATTCCATCGTATTCCCTCCTCATCTCTGAACTCTTCTTCCTCCACAAAGCCAGGAATGGCGATTTAGAAGACCCCATCTAGCCCTCTATTCACCTCCATTTTTAAGGCTTAAACAAGCTCCAAAAATACAAAAATTATACCTTTGAACTCCTCTCACTTAGAAGTAATCTTCTCTTTTCAAAAATCAGAAACACCACTTTCATCTCCATGGGTGTGGCTCCTCTTGAAGCTTGAAGACCCCATTGGAAGCACCTTCATCTCCTTGTTGTTTTGAGGTAAAAGATCTTAAAAATCCATCTTTTTCTAGCTCATTCTTGCAAAACGAAAATCAAGTTGAGCTCTTGTTCTTCCATATTTCAGCAAGTTTCACCTTCAATTTTGGAGCTGGAATCTTTCTCTCTTGCTAGCCAAGAACTCCACTTAGTGATTGGAAGGTAATATCTCATTTTTAAGCTTTAAACCCTATGTATTCTAAGGCTGATTTTAGAGGCTTAGGAATTACATTAAGCTCATTAGATTCCTTGGTAGGGCTGTAGCATTAGAGTTTTTGAACTCCCCCATAACCGGTTGTGAAAGGAAGAGCAAGGAAGGAAAGAAGGAGAAGGAAAAGAAAGAAGAAAACTTAAAACACTAAGGTAAGGAGCTTACCTTTGAAAATAGATTTTTTTGTGTTTGTAGTAAGAAGTATTGACATTTTAAGTAAAACTACTGCAATGTGGAGCAAGTAATGAAGGTAATTTAGTATTGAGTATGAATGTTTAAGGGCCTTAGAGCCAGTATTAAGGTTTATGCATAGTGGGATCATTATGATGAATGTACGGGAATGTATGTAGTAGAATGATGGCTAGATTGGGATTTATTTAGGTACTGGAAATTGATGCTTGGGAATGTAAAGATTATGGCAAACTCTGCCCAAATTTTGGTTAGAAATTAGAGGCTTAAGTGTAAAAAATGGGTAAGAAGGACCTAGGTGTAACCATGTATGTTTGGAGTAAAATTAGTAGCGAAACATTTGGGTGAGTTTGGGAAGAAGTATGATGTAAGTGTGCACTAGAATGACATTAAGTGTAAGCCATGGAATGAGTAAGAGGAGAGCAAAATCTGTAGCAAAATGGTGTAGGAGGATCTGGAATAGCCAGAAAAGAACTAGTGCACAAGACTTTGAGAACAAGAGTGAAACTGGGTATAGAGAATGCATTTGACTAGGATGGAATTGTAATGGTCAAATGGAGTGGGACAAGGTAAGAATGTTAAGAGGAGTTAGGCAATGCACTAGTGTGCAAAGGTGTGAAATAGAAATTTAAATTGGTAGAATTGAACAGAGTTGGGTAATGAATTGGACCAAGGATTTAGAGCATGATTAAGAGTGTTTTAGGGTGTTTAAACATGTAGAAAACATGTGGAGAGATTATGGAATGATTGGTAAGGGTTAAGGTTGGATTAGGGGTTGAAAAAATGATGTTTTGACAGCTTTTAGCAGGGTCTGGGACTTAGGGGCCGGCCAACAAAAAAAATGCCCCGAAAGTCAGAAATGTGTGGTCCGGGGCTGGGGACCCGGACCTGTCCCGGACCAATGTATAAATGAGCCATAAGTTAAGTTATGCTTGGGTCCGGGACTATAGACCCGGACCATGTCCCGGACCAAGCTCAAAAATCACCCGTGTGTTTTTAAGGCTTTAAATCATGGGGCTTGATGGGTATGGTATTAGATGTTGTTTAGGACTTGTTTGGTGACATATAAATGTCCTAAAATGTTAAACAAGTGCTATAAGGGAGTGAGAAGTAAGTAACAAATGTAAACAAGTTTTGAAATGTAAGGGGTAAGTTTGTAATCGGGAACTCTAATGATTAAAAAGTTAGGTAATTATAGAGAATTAATCGTCGCACTCCGGTGTACGTTATAGGATTCAAATGGTTGGACTCCAAAGGAAAGTCGGGGATCAAACAACTACGGTGAAAGGTATGATTTTCTCATGTCCTGTATGCTACCTTGGCTATTCTGATTTGTGTGTTTGTGTGCTAAGTGATCACCTAAACAAGATAAACGAGCGAATCGGATTTATTGCACCTTCTTGTACTTGTAGTGTATTGTTTATTGTTGTTTGTATTTGAAATCTTAGTTTGTATAATTCATAAAATGTGTGAATGATGATGAGTTGATTGAATGTGGTTGTGCATTTGTGTTATCCCTTGACTTAGTGATTGTGAACTGATTCTCACTAACTCACTAACTATGTAACCCCTCTAACTTTGAGTAAATTGGTAAATTGGAAGTATGTAAGAAGCCCGATATAGTTTCGGCCACGCGTGAGGATGAGGAGACACAAGAGGTTGGATCCGATTCCTGACCTTAATCTTTTCCATGGTCCAAACCCCTTAAATGGGTAGCAACCTCGATTAGTGAGCCACCCTAAAGCCCGGTGGTGGGACGGTGTAGTCCCTGCCCGGAGGTCACACCGACTTAACTTGAGTATAATGTAAGTAAGTAAGTAAGTATTTGTATGAGTAAGACCAAGACTGGTGTAAGTCATATGGTCCCGAGTAAAAGAGTAAAGAACATCCGATTAACCCGGATGGGTAACTGGCTAACAAAGAATGAAGTACATATTGTGAAGTGTATTACCTTGATGATTGACTTGTGAATTGTATCCTATTGTAAGTACGGTATCCTTGTGTGTATGTACCTTGTATGTATGTACCATGTATGATTGTGATGCTTTCCGTAATAGCATGTATGCATGTATATAATGAACCGCATGTATTCGACCAAGTAGTCGGCGTACCCCTGTTAGTACGCGGGGTATGCGAATTTATATGCAGCTTTTGTTGAGCCCCTTTGGGCACTGTTTTTATTTTCCAGGTACCCGAAGCTGATTTGGTCGAAGTTGAGACCGGCTTGCTATGCTTAGTTAGCTTGGGTTAATTTGTTGATAGTAATGAATTGTATAAGGCTTGTAGCCCTTTTGAATTGTCGGTGTACCAAGCGGTACACCCTTATGTATTTGGGGAAGTATGTAGATTCGAGAAGAATGGGTAAAATGTTGGACTCTTAATGAGTATGTATAGACATATGGAAGATGGTGTATATTGGTATTGTGCTTAGAAAACTCGGTATCATGTATTGTGAGTATTGAACAATGTATTGAATGGAGAATGGTATGTACTCGGTTTAGAATTGGAGTTTGATTTGTATTGTGTTGTACTCGGGTATTCCAGTCCATTAGACCGATGTTGTAGTGGAAGTAAGCCTTGTTAGTCACGTGGGTGACTAACGGCATTGTATCACCCGCCGATGAGTATGAATTATCTGCTGCGTAAGTATGGAAGTACGAGGTGATTGGACGGTAATGACAGGATTAGTGGTAGGGGTGTTACAATCCACTAATCTCATACTCAACTCCTTGATCATTGTACTCAAATTCTTACTAATCCCTTAACACTTGCACTTAGTTTCTCAAACTTCCAAAATATACATTTTGCTTACAATCTCAACTTTCCCAAATTTATCCGTACAACCACTTAGACTACACCTAATGCATTATTTATCATCCCCATCTCCTTAACTCAAACTTCTCAAAGTTCTCAAGGTTATATTGCATCTCCATGCACAATTTCCTTCCCTTTCCATTTACTACTCATCATTCCCAAACTTGTACATATATGTGCATTCCTAAGCATACTCTTAGCACTTTACATCTTTTCCTCATTTACCTTGACCATGCTAAATCCTTCTTAGACATTCCCATCTCCTTTACTCAATTTAGTCACCATCCTCATAGTTATACACTTATACATTCTTACTTATTCCCTTGACAATTTACAACATTCTCCCACAGTTTTCACCTCCATCACCCAAGTCCACCCATTACTATAAAGGTTATACTTGTTAATTCACTACTAGTCAATCTTTTAACATCTCACAACATTTTTCCTCAAACTTCACATTAATCTTAGCAATCCTTCCCTTGTAGTTTAAAATTGATTATCACTCCCATTAGACTTCTAATTCCTCCTAGACAACTCTAGGTCATTCTAATCCTCAAAAACACCTTAGTTCATTTAATTTATCTCTTAATGACTCCTAGTAAGTTCTAGGTCATAGTAATTCACTAGAACACTTTAAACACTTGGTTTCTACTCAAATTTTGTCATAGCTTCTCTAGTATATTATCATGCCCATATGCATAGTCTTTCTCCTCTAATCAACACAATCTAATCAAATTCTTAATGTATGTTCTCAAAACACCAATTGCACTTAAACACATCAATCCACAATACTTTTGCATTAATCTTAAATTGCATAGCACTAAGGCTCTTAAATTACATGGCTCTCAGGCCCTTAAATGACATGGCTATTAGGCCCTTAAATGACATAACTAAACACTGAATTTCCAACATGTAGAGCTTTCAACTTGCATTTACACAACATCAATCCCATGGCAAATATGAATGCTCTTGTAATCCACCTTATGATTGGTTTTCTAACTCATATACCATTAGCTCTTTAGTCACAAGTTCATAAGCTTGTTCCTACCAGGTTAAAATAATTCATAATACAATGTAAGTTCTAGGCTACATCTTGGTACCTTTCTAAACACCATTCCCTTAAGACATTAAACCACATCAAGGTAAGTCATTTACCTTATGTTTCCAAGCCTTTTCCTTTCTCCTTTCCTCTTTGTTTCTTGATTGAATTTTGGCCAAGAGGGTTTCTCTCTTGCTAAACTTCTAGCCAATATTCAAATTAAGCTAATGAGTGCTAGGTTACACCCTTAAACTCATTTAAACAACCTTGGAATTCAAAGAGAGTGCTAAATGCACCAAAATGAATGATTACCTTATGAAACCTAAGAAGGTTTTTTTGTAGAGAATCAAAGCAAGACTTGAACTAAGCTCTTCAAGATTGAATTAATGCTAAAACAAGGCATAGAACAAGGCCTCATGAGAAGTAAAAATTGGCCATGTATAGAAAATGGAGAAAAGGATTTTTGAAGGCTTTTCTTACCTTAAACCAAAGAGAGTATATACTACCTCTTGAAACTAAATTTTCCTCTTCAAATGGAGCTCCTTCAAATGGAGCTCCTTCAATGGAGTCCAACTTCTATTTTTGGAGCTTGGAGTTGTATTTGGCAAGCATTTGAAGTTGAAGAAACATGAAGAACAATGGGGTTCTACTCCTTTACGTGAGGTAGAAGGGAGGATGAAGGTGGTGGCCGGTTGAGAAGAGAATAAATGAGAGGAGAAGAAAGAAGGGAGTAAGTAAAGGTAAGATATTTGTTACTTTTACAAATAGTGAACTTCCTCCCTCTTTTCTCTCTTGTAAACATTCTGAATGTGTTAGGTGATGTGTCACCATGTCAAAACCGGGCCCCTTATGATATTTAGGGACTAGTTTGACCATTGACCACTTAAGGAAGTCATTTGACTTATTTTGGGCACTATTTGGGTACTATTCATAATTAGTGCACAAACTTATGAAATTTTTGGTTTCTCATTGATTTAGGCTTCCTAATGTGATACTAAATAATACACATGTTGATTAAGGTATAATCTTGGTCATTTAGCCACTCGAAACTCATGTCTAAGACAATTATTCAAAAATGTGCTTGAAGGAGTCTTAAAGCACAATTTGTGTTTTAACTTGTTTTTGAGCTTATTTTTCTTTGGTAATTGGTTTAACATGTTCATTATCATGTTAATAAGGTCTATGAATGACCTTTGAGTCCTAATCAAGGTTACACCAAGTCTAGAGCAAGTATTTGCTTAAATTGACTTTATGGTGTTTTCTTTAGTTTAAATTGTCTACCAATATTTCTAAGGCATGTTTTACCCTTATACCATCATAACTTGATTTTTAATGACCATATTTAGGTTTGGGGTAGTTCACCCCTAGAGCTAAGATGATCCTCTGGAAGTTCTTAAACAATATCACTCCATGTCAGAGTAATATAGGAAGGAGAATAGGGGGCACTACTACCTGTATCTTTTGTGGAGATCAAGACCCTATCTCACGCTTCTTTCACTGTTGTGCAGTCAAAGATATCTGGGGTAACTTAATTAATACTAAAGACATCCTAGAGGGGGATAGTGGATCAATTATTGATTGGTTTATTTTGAAGTCTAAGAACTGGGGTAGGAAAAAGCTATCTAGAGTTACTAATCTACTGTGGGTCATTTATGATGCTAGGAATAAGTATAAACATAATGTAGATGCTTGGTGGACGGTTGTTGAACATAACAAAGTTGTAATAGAGGCTTACAAAAATAATGTTCTTCTGTTGAAGCAGGTGATAAGCCGCAGACTTATCATATTTTATGTGCTAGATTTAGTATTATATTTATCTAAATAGGTTAAATATATGTTATTTATGCTATATTATGTATAAAGTCTATTATTTGTTCAAATTGATGTTTTTATATGTTTTCCATGCAAGAAATGAATTTCTAATCAAAAGACCAAGTGGTGCCGGGCTTGGTGCCGGCTGTCCAGTTCACGGCACAAGTTTGGAGCAAAATAGGAGGTGTGCCGGGTGGCGCGCTGGGTGTCTGGTGTCAGGCGCATTCAAAGTCTGTGAATGTGCCTAGCATCTGATGTCCGGCATTACATCCGGCACATACTGAAAAGTCACCCCGGTTCGTCAGAAGTTAGCAGTTAATTACCGTTAGCATACCAACCGATGCCGGGTGTAGTGCCGGGCATCCTATGTCCGGCACAAGCGCATTTTCACACGGATTTAGCAGTTTAGTTAACGGTTAGACAACGCATTTTGCACGTGGTGCCGGGTGTGATGCCGGGTATCTCCTACCCGGCATATGCACTGTTTCGCGCGGAATTGGCGGTTTCGACCGTTAACGGTTGGGCACATTTCCCACGTGTGCCGGCTACTGACGACCCAACACGACGCCCGGCAAGAGACATTTTGATGCCTATAAATAGGCCGAGAAAGGCTGCAATTTGACACACTTCAACATACCAAATCACGCCATTCACTTCTCTATTTCCACCCACATTCCATTTGTTGGTGTCCAAGAGTTTCTACGGATCCATCCACGAAGAAGAAGAGAAGATTACCTTTTCAGGTTAAGGCTTTTGATTAATCTCCTTCTCCCCCATGTATTTCTTCTTTAATTGGAGTGGATGGTGAAGTAGAGATCCTTGTTAGTTTGGTTAGGGATGAGTTCCTTCCTTGTAAACACTTGATCATTCAATATATATATTCCACAAGTTTTTCTAAGATTCAAGTTTCCATATAAGGCAAAATGGGTTCGCTACTTGTTCTCCTATCTTCTAAATTTCACTTGAGGTTCAAAAGACAAGAGTGTTTTTGGTTAAGGAATCTTAGTGGTCTGTCACCGTTGTTAGATGCAGAGTGTAGATGGCAACACCGAAAGAGTTGAATAACCTTATCCATTTTCATTATTTCAGTCGAATACTGACGAGAGATCGTTGGGTTCGAATTTGGGTAGTGAGTCCTTGTTTGCGGGTTTCGAAACTGGGATAAAAATTCACATTTCGTTCTTGCCGGGTCTAATGCCGGGTTGGTTCTCTCCGGCATATAGCAGGTGAATGTGTCACAAGATAATGGTAGTTTTGATTCTTTAAGAGGTGTTACTATAAAGCATCAGGAAGAGCTTTGGAAACTGCTTGAGAATAGGACGATTTATTAGAGATGGAGAAGGTATTCCTATCTTAGCTTTCAACAAGAATTTAACTAGTACTACCCAAGTGCAAATGGTATACATCATAGCAGGCAAACTGCTTTGGAACTTCAAACTTGCATTCTGTGTGGGCAGCCTTAGCATCTGTTGTGAGAATGTGTATCCGTGATTCTAAGAAATTATCCTTAAAATGGAAAGATTGAAGACCAACAAAAGAAGGAGTGTGAATCTATTGAAGCTCTTGTTAGATATTTCGTTTATGCTAAGTGGAAAGAAAACTTGAAAGTTGAACACTTTCCTATGTTTTGGTGACAAACATGTTTAATGCTTCATCTTTTGGTACTAAGGTGGTGTTCGACAGCGGCTGTGAAACGCAGCCATACCTGCGTTTGCAATAATGTGACTATGGTTAACTTGTCAAATCTTGACAAGTGTGCTGAGTTATATTCCTGTCCAATATAAACATGCCACATGTCACTTTTTTTTAAAAAAAAAGTAGCTTTAAATTTGAATCGTAGGAATCGAACGGACCCTAAGATATGGAAAGGGGAGGATATTCCCCTACAAATTAGAATAGCATGTATTTGGATTATGAATCTATATAATGATAAAGTATTAGTTTTGTAAGTTGAAAGTACAAGTTTTATATAAAAAAAATAATAATAATTGGAACCTGCCGCCGACATCATAATTGCAGTCCATTTTGTTGCTACCCTTTACCGAGCTAGTCTGAGCTACAACTTGATGTAGCCATCTAGCTACATATTGGAGCTACATATTTTTTTTCATTGTTTTCTTTTCACACGCGCCCCTATTTTTCTTTTCATTTTTTTCTTTTTTCTTTTTTCTTTCTTTATCACAATACAAAAACTTTAAATTGTTGTAACTTTTAATATATAAGTCCAAAATGAAAAAAAGTTATATCATTGTTCACCTAAATTCAAGCTCTTCAAAACAAGACCAGTCATGGATATGTTTTGACAACTTTTAAAAAATTATTTTTACATGTATAGTGTACAGAACGTAAAAGAAAACTTGTACAGATGATCATACAAACCTGTACAAATGTTCATTAAAACATGTACATCCACACGTAAAAACACGTACATCCTCACATTAAAAATATACAGATGGTCACATAAATCTGTACGAATCATTTAATATGTACATCTTTAGATTAAAATATGTACATATAAGGGAGAAAACTTATACATATGGTCATATAAACATGTACAGATGTTCATTAACAAACATATACATTCTCACATTTGAACATGTACATCGTCACATTAAAACATGTACATTCTTACATTAAAATATGTACATACATCTTCACATTAAAATATCATGGTATACATGTAAAAATAATTTTTTTTAAAAATTGTCAAAACATATTAATGTCTGGTCTTGTTTTGAAGAGTTTAAATTTAGGTGAACAATGATATAATTTTTTTTTCATTTTGGACTTATATATTAAAAGTTACAACCATTTAAATTATTATTGTTGTGATAAAGAAAAGAAAAAGAAAAAAAAGAAATAATACAAAGTAAAAGCCGTGAATGATTCACACTCACGTAACTTCCCTATTTCTATTTCCTAATTACAAAACCATCCATTTTTCTATTTTCTAAATTACAAAATCATCCCTAATTGTAGCCATCCTAGCTACATGCACTTGTAGGTAGGGGTGGCAAAACGGGTTCGCGGGTCGTGTTAGGCTAAACCCAAACCCGACCCGTTTATTAAACGGGTTGACCCGATCCAACCCGTTTGTTTAATCGTGTCAAAATATGAAACCCAAACCCGACCCGTTTATTAAACGGGTTGACCGGGTTATCAAACGGGTTGACCCGTCTGACCCAATTAACTAATTATGTCCAAATTTAAAACTCAAATCCGCATATATTTAACTCAGACCTAACATGTTTAGTTATATAAAAGAAAATAATTTGATTAATTAACATTAGATTTGTCATTCTATGATATTATTAACTTTAATTTAGTTAAATACTTAATTTTAATATTTATATATCTTATTTATATTAAAATTTGATAATATAAAAATGAATAATCTATAATTTATAATATATATTTATTTAATATAAATTACTTAAACGGGTTAGCGGGTTACATACCTTAAACCTAAACCTGACACGGTTATTAAACGAGTCGTGTTCGGGTTGATCCGTTTATTTAATCATGTCAAATTTTAAAACCCAAACCCGCTAACTTCATGTCGGGTTCGTGTTGATCAAACGGGTCGTGTTGAAATTGCCACCCCTACAAGTAAGAAATTGGGTTCATGATAATTGGCCGCTGGCTCGCTTTCTATTTATTTAGACACGATATAAACATTCCCTACTGCACGTTCATCCTGCCGCCGTATCTCCCTGTTTTTGCTCTCAAGTAGAAAAATTCCGGCTCTCAGCGCACGAGCACGACAAACGCAAGAACAGCGGTTCTTAAAAAGAGAGTAGCAAAACCGGTGACAACGATGGCATCTCTTCGGTGCGATTCTCTGATTCATCTTTCTCCTAGCCAAATTTCGTCATCTTCAAATAATCCCAACCTTAGCAATCGAAACTCTAGCTCAATAGCTTCGGTCAAAACGCAATCGCTTCGATGCGCTTCACTAAGCATTGGTTCCAAGCATTTTACTTCGGCTCTTCCTCCGAGTGGTTCAAAATCCATCCCGGCAATCTCCTCTTTCAGCGAGGTCTTAATCATTTTACTTTAATCTCTTCAACTTTTTCCAATCTATTACGGAAAATTGGTCGACATCTGTTAAATGCTATAGTTTGACGAATTTTCGGACAATCGTTTTTTGTTCGTTATAAATGTGCAGTTGATCGAATCCCTGATCAGTCGAAATGATTTATCCGCGACTGAAGCTGAAGCTTCACTTGACTTTTTGCTGAACGGTGCCGATGAAGCCTTAATTAGCGCCTTTCTTGTTTTACTCAGAGCCAAAGGAGAGACCTATGAAGAAGTGAGCATTGTTTTCTAGACTTGCCATATTTTCAACTTTCTTTCATAATTAACCTTGAAGTCATGCTAATGTGTTATAGTCTAGAGATTACTCATAACGTATGTGTTTCTACCAGTTTTTATGTCTAATTCTAAAAGGTTTTTGTCTATACTCGGAACAATCCTTTATGGATCATATTTGTTTCGAATCGGTATAAGCACGTCCAGTTACTCAATTTATGCGTCTTCTTATACTTGTTGGAGTGTTTGAAATGCGAAGAGGCTGAGTATGTTCACAGATTGTGGGGTTGGCAAAAGCAATGATGAAACACTGTAAGCGTGTGGAAGGTTTGGGTGACGTGGTGGACATTGTTGGTACAGGTGGTGATGGGGCGAATACTGTGAATATCTCAACTGGTGCCTCTATACTTGTAGCTGCTTGCGGTGCCCGAATTGCCAAGGTAGCGCGAACTTCTTACTCTTATATCTCTGTCGATCATAATTGCTTCTCTAGGAATCTAGAGAGTACAAGGGTAAATTAGAAATGTAGTTCTAAACAGGTATGCATCATTGGCTGCTTTTTTCTGTTTTTACCCCTCCTAGCAAGGGAATAGGTCAAGCTCTTCAGCGTGTGGGAGTGCAGATGTGTTGGAGAAACTTGGTGTTGCAATTGATCTAGAGCCAGAGGTATGGGGTTATGATCTGGGTGGTCTATTTTTCAACTATGTTTTATAATTGCATTAGATTATCTGATGTGCTGTCTACTTCATAAACTTGGAAAGAGGAGAGACAACATTAACCAACATCTGCAAAAATATTAAATGACATATATGAAGCAAATATGGTGATGCTTGTGCTACATTAAGATAGTAAGACGATTTTTCTCAAGCTATTCTTTTTGGATATCTCAATTGTTCCTCATGTTGCTGTACGATCAGTTCAACAGGGAAAGTTTTTTGCATCAAACTACACTGTCCTCCAAAGCATGCGTGTATTGAACCACTTGACAGAAATTACTTTTCATCTTCGTATTTCCTAAGACCAGGGTGTAAAAAGCTGTGTGAAGGAAGTTGGAATTGGGTTTATGATGTCTCCAGTGTATCATCCAGCCATGAAAATCGTTAGACCTGTAAGGCAGAAGCTCAAAGTTAAAACTGTATTCAATATTTTGGGACCTATGTTGAATCCTGCTCAAGCTCCATATGCTGTGGTTGGGGTATACAAAGAAGAAATGGTAAATACTTCCATGCCCTCTACTCTTTGGCTACAGAAATGTTGATCTTTTTTCGTTTTCCTCCCATATTCCAATTTACTTTTGCATCTCAGGTTCCAAAAATGGCTAAAGCACTACAACGGTTTGGCATGAAAAGGGCATTGGTTGTGCACTCTGAGGGTTTAGATGAAATGAGCCCTCTAGGTGAGAGTCCTGTGTGTCATGTTCGTCGATCTGGCTCTTTTATTGACGGTGCTCTTTGTGGAGTTTTTATTTAGGCGCCAATCAGCTACAATGAAAAAGTTAATCTCTTTGTATTTGTTGTACATCGACTATATAGTCACTAGCTTATATCATTTACATTCTGCGTCTTAAATAGCTGTCAGTTTCAACTATCTAAACAAGGCCTTAAAGCATACCAATCTTCTTAGTCAGCTATTCCTTTTTCATAGTTAGTGGTTAAAGGCTTCCTGCTGCAGCGGTAAACAGAATAAATCAGATATACCTTACCCTATGCTTATTCAGACCCTTGTACATTACAAGGGATGAATTCTTTCTTTAAAGGTACACCCGCATGTAGTTAAATAGCTACATTACATGTACATATAGTAGAAGAAACGTATATATTATACATATAAAACCTATACATTATTTATATAGTAAATATTGTACACAAAAATAGTACTTTCAACATAATTATTTATTATATAAGTTTTCCTTTTCATTATACATGTTTTCATTGTTGGTTGTACGGTAAATATATAGTCAAGAATTTACCTTTTTCTTATTCAGCAATTAATTACAATTTGAACAGGACCTGGATTTGTCCTTGACGTCACTCCAGAAAAGATCGAGAAGTTCAATTTTGATCCATGTATGAGTTCCTCTTCATAAATTCTTTCATTTTAATGTCAAGGAACACACACACATATAACCGGGTACAATGAATGACGTTGCAGTGGACTTTGGTATCCCTCGATGTACTCTGGAAGATTTAAGAGGTGGCGGGCCAGATTACAACGCTGATATACTGAAACGAGTGCTCTCAGGAGAAACGGGGTCCATAGCTGATGCACTGGTGAGGACTGGGGCCCTAAGATTCTTGACAGTAAAATGTATTACTGTTTCGTCGCAATTATTCTTATTTCATGTGTGGATATCGTTGTCAAACAATGTTAAACATGCTCTCCACGTTTGGAGCAAAGAGTGGGCCCATACTCTTTCTTACTGGCTGGTTGGATTGTTATTGTTTGCTGGGCAATCATTTTTTACCCCTTTTTGTTAAACATTACTCTCAAAAAGCTCATCTATTATTATTGCAAGGTACTAAATGCTGCTGGAGCACTCTTAGCCTCGGGCCAAGTCAAGAGTCTAGGCGAGGGAGTCGAAATGGCACGCGAAGTACAAGTCTCTGGCAAAGCTCTAAAGACGCTCGAATTGTGGATCTCTTTCTCCAATGTAACCCTGATGCATTTTTTATTAGTATATACTTATACTAATCGAGTTACTTTGATTTGCTGAGTAGTATATTAGTAGAGAATAATTTTGATTCTATCGTTATCTTTATTCACAGAAGGTGAAGGGTTCTACCCTGGTTGCTGCTTGATATACATCATTCGACAAATGAAGCTAAAATCCTTGTGGTTGTTCAGACTTGGAGGCGTGGGATTTGGCAGCTCTTAAATTACGCTTGTCGTCAGGACTGTGGGACTTCGTTTGTTTCTTTTCACGTTTGTACGGGCTTATCGTCATTATCCTGATAAACATTTTATGAATTCAAGAAAAACTTTTTCATTTTTTCAGTAGAATTTAATGAATCGGTAAAAATTATAGTGATATTTCATAAGATTTAGCAATTACAAATGTATCATACATAAGTTTTTCAAAAGACAAAATACTCACGCTAGTTATCAAAATATTTTGAAGTACATAATGTCATTAGGTTTTAAATATTTAAAATAACTTATAAAAATTCAAAATATTATAAAAAAAAAGTACTGATGATTGTAATAAACTTTCAAAAATATCACCAAAATGTTGAAAAATTAAATAATTCTTAGACCTTTATAATATTTTGTTAAATATCATGTAAAAGAATATATATTTTAAAAATAATATCTTATATTCTATTATATGGTATTTTATTGTTTTTGACAATTACTAATATTAAATGATTAAACAATGTGTCTAGAATTTTGGTACTTAATAAAAATTTTCTAAATTGTTAAATAACATTGGGAAATTTCATGAAATGTCACTATATTTTTTGCTAATTCATGAAATGTCACTAAAAAAAGAAGTCACAAAATGCCACTATGTTTTCATAAAAGTCCATGAAATACCACTATAGTCATTGACCAGATGGGAAAAAGATAAAAATACCGCTACTAGTTAACAAATTACTGTTAAAGTTCACAATATGCCCCTAAGTGTTTGAAAAATTCAAAAAAATTCACAACAAATTCAAAATACAATAAAAAATATATAAAATAATATTAAAAAATATTAAAAATTATAAAAATAATAATAAATAATATCATAAAATATTAAAATAAATTATTTTTAAAA
Source organism: Limonium bicolor (assembly GCA_023374045.1). Lineage (NCBI taxonomy): Eukaryota > Viridiplantae > Streptophyta > Magnoliopsida > Caryophyllales > Plumbaginaceae > Limonium > Limonium bicolor. Next base: position 70,351,169 of record CM041780.1, read on the forward strand.
CTTATTCAGTACCAAAAAAAGAATATTATGTTCTAAACAAATAATTTATACCAATTATTCTATTAATTAAGTACCATAATTTATACCAATTCAGTATCATAATTTATACCATACATTTCTAAATTACCTTTATTTTAATTTAAATTAATTATGTAATATAAATTATATTTAATCTTTTAAATAATATTCAGAAAAAATATTTCAAAAACTTATATTCTATTTTGTAGATAAATTTATGACATAATATTTTCTCGATGACAAAAAATATTAGGTCATAAATTTATCTGCAAAATAGAACAAAATTTAAAAATTAAAGTTTCAAAATATAAGTTAAAAAATAGAATATAATTTATTTTTAATAAATAATTTAAATTGATAGAAATTAATAATTAAAAAATGTAGGGTGAAAATTATCGTTCTTATTTGATATAAATTATGGTATTTAATTAGTATAAATTGGTAGAAATTATTTATTTTATAATTTAGGATATTTTTTTCAATTTTTATATACTGTTTTATATTTTTATTACTTTTTGAATTTTTTGTGATTTTTACGAATTTTTTAACACTTAGAGCCATATTGTGAACTTTAAAAGTACTTTATTAACTAGTAGCGGCATTTTTGTCTTTTTTTCATCTGGTCAATGACTATAGTGGTATTTCATGAAATTTTATGAAAACATAGTGACATTTTGTGACTTTCTTTTTGATAGTGACATTTCATGAATTAGCCAAAATATAGTGACATTTCATGAAATTTCACAATGTTTTTTAACAATCATAAAATTTTATGATTCTTTGTAAAAAAAAATTTTTTTCAAATTATTTTAGAACTATAATATCTTTAAAATTAATAATCTATTTTCAGTATTTAATTAACTTTTTAAAAAAATTCTAAGAATTATTTTCAATTTTCAATGTTATTTATAATTTTTTTATTTAGTAAATATGTTTTATAATTAACTTTTACAAGAACTTTCTTTATTTTTTATTTGATAGTTCTGGTTATGATTTAGTTATTTCTTCACATTACGACGTTATATGTAGACCAGTACCTGGCAATTCGGGTCGATGGTCGGGTTGATATCAACCCTAACCCGACCCATTTAAAATATCATCAACCCAACCCAACCCAACCCAACCCAAAAATGGATGGGTCTTAAAATCATGACCCTAACCCAACCCAGTTTTTAAGCATACAATAATTTTAATGGATTAGGAGTATTAATAAAAAATCCAAAAATCCAGTGCTAACTGGCACACTAATTAGGATGAAACAAAGGGAAGAGAAGTAATCTTGCGTGATCGACCCAACTTTAAAAGAATTCTATGTTATGCGAAAATGTAAAAGTATTGTAGCAATTTTCCATGAACGGAATAACACGTACTTTTTCCATAAGTTTATTTTTATCAATCTGAGCCTAAAGCTCTACCACTGTTGTGGAGGAATCAGATCTAGATATGCACATGATCCTAGTGCACTTAATAAAAAGGGGGACAAAAATGAAAAGTCTTAAACTATGACTGATTGTTTTAAAATAATTAAACTTGTTTAAACTTAGAGCTCATGCTGAGAAAAGTACAATGACCATCACTTAATCGTTATCAATAGTTGAGAAACTTTTATGCAGCATGCTATCTGCATTGCTTATCAGGATAATATACATATGTACATGGGTTTATAGAAATGTAATTAGGATACACTGATATGTACTTTTCTTAGTGTGTATTTTAGGCATTTTCTATTACATGTATTTTCCCCTTCTATCCCTCGGTCATTTTGACCGCTCTATCTCACGGTCAGGTTTACACGCTTCTTCTTTAGATTAGTAAGCCTTATTAAGGCTCTTTCTGTACGCGACTCTATATAGGAGTCTTCTTCCTCTGTAAAAAGATAATCTCTCCATTTTTCCTCTTCGATTCAGTAAAAGAAGGTATTTTCTTGAGGTAGTCAATAACTTGACATGGTATCAGAGCTCAATACTACCTTCGATTGAAGATGGATCCACCGGAGAAAGAGAAAGGCAATGGCTCAGGCGGAAAGAAGGGAGAAACGTCACCGAACAAAACCACGACGGCCATAGACGTCAATGACCCTCTGTACGTCGCAGCCACCGAACAAATGGGACAAGCCCTAGCGCCGAAGCTTACTGGAGAAGGCTTCCTTGGCTGGAAGTGGACGGTTCAACAAGCTCTCGGTGCCAAAAACAAGATCGGCTTCATAGATGGCAGCGTGAAGCGTCCCGATCCGCAAGACACCATTCGAATGGCTGCGTGGAAACGAGCAAGGTCTCTCGTGGTAACGTGGATTATCGCCTCCCTGTCTCCCAACATAGCGCGTATTGTTATGTACACCGAAGATCCGAAGGACATCTGGAATTGGTTGTGCCGGCGCTTCGAGAAGAAAAACATGGCAACTTTACACAGCATTAAGGCGCAGATCGCAGCTCTGAAACAGGGTGAAGACACAATCACGAACTACCTGATGAAGTCACGAGAACTGTGGTCAGAATATGACCTAGCGAAGCCTTTCGACTCGTGCGATTGTTGCGATGCCTGCACCTCGCTGGAGAAACAAAGAAAAATGGAGAGATTATCTTTTTACAGAGGAAGAAGACTCCTTTATAGAGTCACGTACAGAAAGAGCCTTAATAAGGCTTACTAATCTAAAGAAGAAGCGTGTAAACCTGACCGTGAGATAGAGCGGTCAAAATGACCGAGGATAGAAGGGGAAAATACATGTAATAGAAAATGCCTAAAATACACACTAAGAAAAGTACATATCAGTGTATCCTAATTACATTTCTATAAACCCATGTACAATGACTATATTTGCTCCACAAGCTTCAACCCCAAGGACCTTTTCTCCACCATCCTTTCAGAGAGACTCGAACACAAACACACAACATCTCAATCTCAAGCCACTATCAACACTCTAACCGATCATCTTCCCTCTTCCACTATCCTTTCCTGTTCCATTCACCAGGACACAAACAATATCATCAACCATATCAATAACCTAAGTGAACCTCCGAACTATCAAATTGCTAGTAAGGATCCGAACTGGGTTCGAGCTATGACACAAGAATTTGAGGCCGAGAAAATAAAACCTGGTCCATAGTGGACCTACCAAAGGGGAAGAAACCCATTAGTTGCAAGTGGGTATATAAAACAAAACTCAAACCAGATGGAACCCTAGAGAGATATAAAGCTCGATTGGTTGTCAAAGGTTTTACACAAAAACCAGGTCTTGATTTCGAAGAAACTTTTTCTCCAGTAATAAAGCTCACAACCGTTCGAGCCCTCATCATAACCGCAGACAAAAAAGGGTGGATCCTAGACCAACTAGACGTGAATAACGCCTTCCTCCATGGTGATCTCCATGAGGACGTCTACATGTCCATACCCCCAGGATTAAGGGTTGAAGGAGATAACAAGGTCTGCAAACTTCACAAATCCCTTTACAGCCTAAAGCAAGCCTCACGACAATGGTATGAGAGGCTTGCCAATTTCTTAAAACACCTTGACTTTGAACACTCCCAAAATGATTACTCCCTTTTCGTCAAGAAAAGAAAGAACAGCATGACACTCCTAGGTATTTATGTGGACGACATTCTAGTAGTCGGAAACGATAGAAAGGAAGTCCAACATTTGAAAAACCAACTAGATAAAGAATTCAAAATAAAAGACTTAGGGAGACTAAATTTTTTCCTTGGTATGGAATTCCTAGAAACAGACAATGGAATCATTATGTCTCAACAACGTTACATTAATCAAATCCTTCATGAATTCCACGTGCAAAACTCCAAACCGTCTGTCTCTCCCCTCCCTCTCAACTTAAAATTGTACAAGGACACAGGTTCCAAATTGACAAATCCCACTATGTACAGATGTCTAGTGGGAAAGTTGAACTTCCTTACAAACACTCGTCCCGACATAGCTTTTGCCGTCCAATTCCTCAGCCAATTCCTACAATCCCCCACTTCGGAACACCTTAAGGCCGCTTATCACACCCTCTCATACATAAAAGGCACTTCCACCTTCGGTCTCTTTTTCAATAAAAACCAAAACTTTGACCTCCAAGCCTATTGCGACTCAGATTGGGCCTCTTGCCCAATTACCCGTAAATCAGTTTCCGGATATTACATTCTATTCGGAGATTCCCCTTTAAGTTGGAAATCTAAGAAACAAACATCGATTGCCTTATCCTCTGCTGAAGCAGAATATAAGGCGATGCGTCAAGTTACCGGAGAATTAAGTTGGTTAAGTAGACTTTTAAATGAGATCGGAATTACCAACATAACACCCATACCCCTAAAATGTGACAATCTTGCAGCTATACACATAGCTAGGAACCCCGTTTCCCACGAACGTACTAAGCATATAGAATTAGATTGCCACTTCGTTCGTGAGAAATTGCAGGGAGGTCTTATACAGGTACACTATGTCCCGAGCACACACCAGCTGGCTGATCTGATGACCAAGCCGCTGACAGGTAAGAGTTATCAAAACTCTTTCTCTTCTTTAGGATTGCAGGACCCACACAGATGACGACGGCTTCACAGCAGCCTATTTGAAGACAAAGAGTTCTCTTTGTTCTTTTTCAATGGCCACAGAAGAGTACTCTTTGAGGGGGGATATCAGGATAATATACATATGTACATGGGTTTAAAGAAATGTAATTAGGATACACTGATATGTACTTTTCTTAGTGTGTATTTTAGGCATTTTCTATTACATGTATTTTCCCCTTCTATTCCTCGGTCATTTTGACCGCTCTATCTCACGGTCAGGTTTACACGCTTCTTCTTTAGATTAGTAAGCCTTATTAAGGCTCTTTCTGTACGCGACTCTATAAAGGAGTCTTCTTCCTCTGTAAAAAGATAATCTCTCCATTTTTCCTCTTCGATTCAGTAAAAGAAGGTATTTTCTTGAGGTAGTCAATAACTTGACATTGCTGGCTTCAGAATTCACTAAGAGGTCTATAATAAAGATCCTACTTACAAAAAATATATATCACCTACTTTTGTTCACTCTTCTAGATAATATAAACATACTTATGTTCTCAAGAACGTAATGGCAGTGAGAATAAGAAAAACAAACCTTGAGCAATGAAGAGTGACATAGACATGAATAATGATGTAGTGAAGAAAAATGAATGTGAGTCTGCAAGACGAGAACATTTGGGTTTTCAACATTATGTTAATTTTTGGTTGGGCCCTATGTTTGATATGCAGCTGTTGGGCCCTATGTTTGATATGCAGCTGGTTGGGCTGTTTATTTAGTTAAGATTATGTGATATGATTAAAGGTCTAATAGTCCAACTACACTTAGGCTTAGCTAAGGTATAATTTGATCTGAAAATAATATATATACATGTGAATTAATATTTTTATTTTTTATTACAAATATATTTTTGGGTTTCGGGTTGGGTCATGGGTTAAGATCTCTACCCTAACCCAACCCACAAAATTAGCTTATTACCCTAATCCAACCCAAAAATTAGATGGGTCAATAATCAAGACCCCAACCCGCAAAAGTATGGGTTGGGTTCGAGTTGGGTTTCGGGTTGGGTCAAAATTTCCAGGTCTATAGACCACTACTTATAATATTTGTTTTAGGGATTAATACATGCAAGTAGACTACCTCAAGTACCTAAGCTCTATAACTCAATTTCAAATAATTGAAAGCTTGCTACACGATGGTTGTACTACCGTATACTTGTAATATAACCTTTTATGCAACACATTGACCATGTATCTATTACTCAGGGAGAAAGATGCCTTTTTGATTTCGCTAGTTGCAAGTTTAGCCATTAATATAGATCACAATCACCTCTTTTCCCATAAGTAGAGGCAGAGAGAAGGGGCGGGTGGGTGTTCGGCTGAAATACCCCAAACCTAGATATGGTGTTTAGATGTTAAACTAAGATATAAGAAGGCTAAATAATGCCTTAGAAACATTAAGAAATAGTTTAAACCAAAGAAAACACAAGGAAACACCATAAGAGCAATTTAAGCAAAAATATGCTCTAAGCATGGAGTAACTTTGGGTAACACCCAAATATCATTCTTAGACCTTAGTAACATGCTAATGGACATGTTGAATCAATCACCAAAGAAAACCAAGCTTAAAAACAAGTTAAAACACAAATTGTGCTTTAAGGACTCTTAAAGCACATTTTTGAAAAATTGTCTTGGAAAGGGTTTTGAGTGGATAAATGCCCATGATTACTACTTAAACAACTTGTGTACTACTTAGTATCACATTAGGAAGCCTAAATCAATGGGAAATCAAAAATTTCACAAATATGTGCACTAATTGTGAATAGTAACCAAATAATGCTCAAATTAAGCTTAAGTCAACTTAGTCTAATTAATTGGTCAAAAAAGACCAAAAATATCTTCTTAAACAAGAGGGGCCGGTTTTTGATGTGGGGAGTCACCACATGAGTAAGCAACTAAAGAAAAAGAAGAGGGAAGTAGAATAGTACTATTTACTTTAAGAAATATCTTACCTTTTACTTACCTCTCTCCTCTCTTCTTCATTTGCTTCTTCATTCTTTCTTTTCCCACCGATTTCACCATCCTCCTCCCTTCTTCATTCACATAATAACAGCCCCCATACATACTCCATCTTCATTTTCTCACCAAATCTCCATTTTAGCTCCAAATCCAAAAATAAGCCTAGATAACTCTTAGTTAGACCAAGCCCTTGCTTCCTATCTTTTCAAAATTGGAAAAGCTTCATTTTGGTGCCATGGAAAACTGCCATTAGAGGAAGAAAAATCGGTTTGAAGAGCTCTTGGGCTTCTCCATTCATTCAAGGTGAGAAAACTCTAAGAAAAACTAAGTTTGCATCACTTTTCCTTCATAACCGAAAATCACCTTCTCATGGGATCTCGTTTTATCCCTTGTTCTATCTTGTTTCTATTCTCCAAGGACTAGAGGAGGTCCTTCTTGATTCATATCCAAGCTTAAGTTAAGACTTCAAAGGTAAACATTTATTTTAATACCTTATAACATATTTTTAACCTAGGAATGATTCCTTAAGGTTAGTGTATTATTTAGCACTCATTAGAGTCATTGTATATTGATTAGAACATTAGCAAAAGGAATTAAGTAGGTGGCCGAAAGTTATACAAGGAAAACAAAAGAGAAAAGTGTGAGGATAAGCTTGGAAAAACAAGGTAAATATCCCACCTTAAGGTGTTTTATTGCTTTAAGGGATGGGGATTAGATAGATGTTAAGTGTAGCTTAGATTTTACATAAGGAAAGTGAAATACCCCTAACCTTTAAAACTTAATTAAATGATCTAATAATGGCCTAATAGGGTTAATAAACTTCTAAATATTATTGGGGAACAATCTAAAAGATCTCAACAAGGCAAAACATGCCTTAAGATCGGTAAAGCCAAAAATGTGCTTTAAAGCACCATAAAGATTGTATGACCTCAAATAGGATCCAAAGTGGATTCCTAAGTATTATAATGAAGTAAGGAACACAACAAAACCATTCTAAAAGAAAACTAAGCTCAGAAACACCCTGTGACACAAAAAGGTGCACTAAAACACCTTAAAGCACGTTTTTGTGTAATTGCCTTCTAAATTGGTTTTTAATGGGCTTAAAGGTTATAATTACCTTTAAATAAGATAATATATCACATTATATCATATTAGGAATTTAATTCCAGAAATTTACAAATTTTTACAAATTTAATATTAAAATATTAATAAAACCCCACAAGGGGGCCCGTTTGAGTCAAATTGACCAAGTTTGGTCAATGGTCAATTAATGACCCATTTGACCTCAAGGCAGTCGGCAGGCAAGGAGGAGAGGAGACAGCTCACAAGACATTGATTGCTAATTAGTTACCTAACACCATTTACTTTTGAAAAACTTACCTTTTCAATAATTTAAGCTCATTTCCAATCATTCCTCTTGCTCCTGTCCGATTCCAGCCATCCCAGCCGAGCTCTATCCCTTCCTAGAACCTCTCAAGCCTTGTTCTTGAGAATGGAAGGCAGATCTAACTTCTAAGCTCCTAAGGTAATGTTTTAAGGTCATTTTTAGCTCTTTTTCTTCATCTCTTCACCACCTACACTTAGATCTCGTGGCTCATCAATTCCTATGGCTCATTCTCAGTGTTCTAAGGTTAGAACAACATCCAAACTCGGCTGAAGCAAGTAGAGGGACCAAGGTTGCTCAAATTTGCATTTTAAGGTAAAAACATACCTTAAGCCTCTCTAATCTTCAAGCGGTTTTCTCCCTTTGATTTTTATGAGTTTATACACTCATAATCTTCATATTTACATGTTCATTCAGTTGGTTAGCCATTTGGAGCAAGGGTGGCCGAGATCCAAAGGAAATACCCTCTTTTAAGGCATTTTGCCAAGGTAAAACTTATTACCACAGCAGCTTGTTGTTGTCTAGCTATTTCCTATGTCCATCTGATGAATTTAACACCTGGTGGTGTGTTTAAATCAGGCCGAATTCCTCTTGAAGTTCCCTTGCATTTTTAAGGTGATTTTTGCCTTAAATCTTACATTAATTGTTCCTTATGGTTAAGCTCAAGCTTGGAGTATAACCATATCTTATTTTGGTGTATTAAACATGTCTAAATAGTGTGGTGAATTTTCCTTCAAGCGGCCGAGCTGTTACAAGCCTAAACCAAGGTATAAACACCTTAAAACTTATGATTTTATGAATTCTTAGCATATATATAAATTGTGCCGAGAGGGGACTTAAAAATATGGGTCATATTGACCTGAAAATGGAAAAAAATTACTAAGATAAGTTAAGCTAGTCATTTAAGTGATTTAATTAACATAATGGTCAAATTATGACATTATGTGGAAAAATAATTAAACTAAGTGAGGCCGTGAGTTTATACTATATTTTGAGACATTTAAAGTGTAATTTATTTTGCAAGTTCAAGGTTGTAATAAGGCCATGTCATTAGGCCATTTTAATTTAAGTTTATAAGCTTATTTAGTTAAATTTATGCTTATATAATTAAGTTTGGGGCCAAATCATAATTACTGGAAAATATAAAGCCGTGGGCTTAATTTAGAGGAATTTAGGGTTTTTAAATTAATTTAATAAAAATTATAATATTTTATAAAGTTTTGTGTCAAAATTGTAAAAATAGAAAAGTATAGGATAAGATTGGTAATTACCGGAAGTTTGGGTTCCATTTGGTATTAGAAGTCAAAGTTGACTATATAGGAGACTTTGACCAAGTTTGGAGAATTTAAGAAATTTAAAATACTACCTTATATTAAGATAGTTATTAAATTGTAAAAGATTTTTAAGAGATGGGGTTATATTGTGATTTCCGAAAACTTGGGGAACTAAATGGAATTTAGAACAGTCCTTAAGTTATTAGGAATTTTTAGAAGTTTATTTGGCTAAATTTGGAGTTTATATGAATTATATAAGTATAATATATGGTATTTTATAACATTGTTACAAATGGGTAACATATGGGTAAAAACCGAGATTTATAGAAAGTATAAGGTTAGGAATAATATTTATAACCTTTTGGTATAGTTTGGTAATTTTTGGAGTTATATATAAGGTTTTATTAAGATATATGTATAATATATAGTTTTAATGGAAATAGAAAACTATGTATTATAAATTGGGAAAATTTGGAATATATACAAAGTTTGGTGATGGGAGTTTAACTAAAACAGTCCTAGGGTCTGTTTGAAAATTATAGCCTTTAAAATTTATAGGTTATAATTATATTAAGGTTTAAGGATTATAATATAAGGTATATATTATAAGTGTAACAATGAAATATAATTTGGGGTTGATTTGTGATTTAGAAGTTTTGGGTTATGGTAAAAGTCGAGAGTATACGGGCTGTTTGGTATTTTATAAACAAATATATAACTATAGGTTATAATTGTTTTAATGACTTAAATGTCATAATATATGTTATATAGCTATAATGTAACATTATATTAATTATGTGGTGGATTTTGTAAATATTTAAGAATATAGGTGCTGTTCGGAAATATTAACATTTTTAAATGGAATTTATAATATGGTTTTTAATGTTATAAGAGTTATAACATTTATAATATAAGAGGTATTCATTAAAAGAATGAATATATAATAAGACTTACCATATAATAATAGTTCCATAATACATGTATATAAATAAGTATATGTTATGGTGTAGAACATGTAATATGGTTCAATAACTATAAATTATCATAATTAAAATGATAATAGATAAAGAGAAAAGAATTATAAACATTAGATATGGAAATTATAATGTTAAGAGTATACATGGAATAATAAGAATTTAAATAATTCAAAGTACTTTTACATATGAATTATACTCCATTAATTTGGAAAAAACAAACCTTAGGAAAATAAATACTAAGGTGAAATGTATAATACATGATAAAGAATTATACATGCCATATAGAAACAAACTATATGATATACAAGGGTATATTAAGTTACATGTGATAACAAGTTCAACATTAAGTATATTAATATACGAAGCAAGACTACGCATGTAATATAATGTTTTTCCAAATCTCGAGTTAAGCCGAAAACCCGACAAACGTTGACAGTTAATAACGGGGGATTAACTGGGAGGTATTAGTGACGGTACGAGGTACCGTAGAGTTGTGTTGTTATACGGGATGCTAATCGGTAGCATTATGTATTGTTTAGATTGTTAGGGAAGACACACGGAGCATAGGATCTTGCTGATTCATACTCCACCGTAATACTCATCAGGGTGAACGGTATGTTGTTATGTGTCTCTGATTGTCTCTGAGGACTTCCTCAGTTCAGACTTCTGTGTGATCTGTGATAAGATTGTTTGTCTGAATGTGTTAACTAATATGCATGAATTGTATATTTATAGCTGCTTATTATTTACTGTTGTTGAGTTAACAGTATTGGTTCGTATATATGGACCTATATATATAAAACGAACTAGCGGCTATGGTGCTATCTTGTATGAAATATAAGGAACGTCAGAAAAACGTTGTAGCGCTAGGATAATAAGATATACATATTATCCGAGACTTTTATACGGAGCATTGGCCTTTCTAAATGCCGCTCTCGTATCTAACACTGGATCCCGAGTTTACAGACTTCGGATTGGACTAATGACCTTAGTCTGCTGTGTTAGAAAATTTGGTAATGCGATGCAATGGTATAATTAATTAATTGAAAGATAGTAAAGCCAGGAGGATGTGGCTCTTGGTGCGCGCTGTGATCACAAAAACGATATCAGGATGTCCGCGTACGGGTCCGTAAGTATCAAGAAAATTTCCCGTGAGCTAGAATGGCTCGTTGGTCGGAGACTCTACCGTTGGAGTGGCTACTGCCGTGGGTGACCCGCCATAATTTATGGGTAATTAGGGACATGTCGTTTTTAACGAGACATTGTCACTAGGTATAACTGAACAATTAATACAGTTGAGACTTGTACGGTGGCGAACAATATTGGTTTCTATACCATGGACGGGAATTAATACTTGTTTATTATTCTCGTTGTTTCGCTTTGTTGTTCATTGGTTATACTTGTGGTTATATTATGTGTGTTGATGGTTGTGTTATTGTATGGATATTACTGTTAATTGTTTTACAGTTTTAAATATTAAAACGGTATTGCATGTAACGCATCTCATGCTCTCGACCAAATAATTGAGGGGTTTGAGGGGGCATGACGGGGCATGTGATGACATACTCAGCAGGGGCTGATTCCATACCACAAACCATTTTTATTTCAGGAGATTAGCTGGTGAGTCGACGCGGGGCGCGACGGTTGTGATATTACTGTTGGTTAAGACTTGGTACGGTTGGATACTTATGATACCTTGGACTCGGGTTGTGTAACCGAGGTGTATTTGATTAGATGCTCACGAGTACGGTCTGTAATAATCGGTTGTTGTCGGATTTATTTTTAATTGTTTAAGTATTGTTATCTATCTCTTGTGGTCACTGCGGGAATACGTTTCGCAAGTTGATTATCAGGTAATTCGTTATCACCCGTATGGGCGAGTGATAACAGTGACACCATTAGGGCGACAGTCTGTTATTTACCGCTGCAGTTATTTATTATGTGCGACATTAATAGGATTTTAGGAGCCGATTAGTAGGGGTGTTACAAAAGTGGTATCAGAGCGGAGTACCGCTCTGATTACAGAGATAGTAGTTAAGTACCGTGAGCTTAGGTTATTCACACACCAGTACCAGTGAGAAAGTGGTTAGCAATTTAAGTTAGGAAATTGTCGGGGACAATGTGTTTTTGCCTTTAAGGGCTATGTGAAACTTATGGTTGGGAAAAGTACACAGTATTTATCACGAAGAGCTGACTTTTGATTCTGAATTCTTCAGATGTCTTCTGGAAGGCTTCGACTGGCAGAGGCAGAGGAGGTGGTGGAAGAGGCGGCGGGCCTGGAGGAGGTCCTCCGGAGCCCCAACCGTTGGCGTGGCTGAGACGGTAGCCGCCGTCTCTTCGCTCAGCTAGCCCAGATGGGAGGCATCCAGATAGGAGCACCACCTGTAGTCCCACCCGTACCCGCACCTAGAGAGCCGAATTGGCTAAAGAGCGTAGCTGATACGCGAGTACCTACCTATGACGGAGTTGCTGACCCCACCCTCCTGGAGAGATACATTGTTGAGCACGAAAGGCCTTCGATGCCATTCATGTGCTTGCTGAGCACCTGGTCGGTATAGCAGCCTTCCATCTGAGGGACGCCGCCAGCACTTGGTGGAGGTCTGTGAAGGCACATTACACTGCTATAGAGGGTTTTGGTTGGACAGACTTTGTGGAATTACTGAGAGAGAAGTACTATCCTGCTCATTTGAAGCAGAGGAAGAGGGAAGAGTTTGAGGCCCTGAGGCAGGTAGTATGATAGTATCAGTACTACTCCTTATTCATGGGCTCTTGGACTTTGTCCCAGGAGTTGTTTATTTGTGCGATGCGGTGAAAGTAGAGAAATTTAGAGGCGGGTTGCGATATGCTATCAAGCTGCCATGGGTGCTACCTTGTACCCTACGGTCCAGGTAAAATTAATTGACATTTATACCTTGTAACTCAGTTTGATTTATTACAAGTTCGGGAAATCATTGATGCATTACGGAGTGTTATGACGCTGCTTCTCGGACTGAGATGATGGTGAACACCGGGAGGACAGCCAGGGACAGAAGCGTAAGGCGCCGAGAAGGGGCGGAGGTTGAGGCTGGAAGCGGAGGCAGTAAGGGTTGGAAGTAAGAACCACCTTAAGTTATTTAATCCATTTAAATTACTTACTTACTGCCTGCTTTATCCTGCTATTCCTGACACTTTGACGATCACAGGAAGAAAAAGTTCTCCTGGAGGGAGAAGAAGAAGGAGCAGCCACCAAAGGGCAAGGACAAGGTCCCGATGCTGACCGGGCCTACCTATGATGTCCAGCCTCTTAGATCTGCACCCCCTAAGGGTAAGTGATCTAACCTTGTGAATGAGTTGTGTACTACACTATCCATTACCATCCTTGTACTAATCAGAATGTATATGATAATAGGTTCTGCACCCAAGCGCCACTTTCACTGCAAGCGCTTGGTAAAGACCACCCGGGTGTCGACTGCACCGGGCAAGCGGTGGACTGCCACCTTTGTGGAAATAAGGGCCACAGGTCGTTCGATGCTTTGCTAATCCAGAGAGCCGAGCGTACCGCCCGTCGAAGTACTCAGAGCGCACCTACTGGAGGAGGTGGAGCTCGAGGTGGCCAGAGGGGCCGGCGCCCCAAGCCCAGAGGGGCAGCAGCATCAGCACCACAACAGCAGAACCTAACCAGAGGAACCCGCCGCAACCGTAGCTGATGCAGCGGTAGCTTCAGGCGGTGACACCAGTACCTAGCGCGGTGAAGGTTAGCATTTGAATGTGTGTCTTAGTTACCGCTTTAGATAAACGACTTACCTAGGAAACCTGTTACCATCTTAGGAAAACGTCGACATCTGCTATCCCACACTTACAAGACAGAGATCACCTAGACCCGTGGAAAAAGACGGGAGTACCCTAGTGATTGTGTCATGTGGTTAGACCGGGCATGATTACTTCTCAAAGAGTTCCTAACCCTAGATGCAAATCGCCATAGTGAATGAGTGTAGAGCCTTGGGTAAGGGCATAGGAGGATTTTTATACCCCTGTATTTAATAGTGGTTCTAAAATGAAACTGCACATGATTGCTTAGGGAAAGATTGGATCCGAGGCTAGGTTTTATCGAGAGGTGAGGATGTAGGTGTGTATCTATACCTAGCATACCTGAGAGTTTCCTAACCTTGGTGAGAAACACATGTATTGCTCAAGACTGGATACTGATTCATTACCCGACATGAACCTGCCGTTTGCATTATCAACTACTATGAGCAGGGAGGAAACTTGGGATGCACCAGGATCGTGATGAGACGACTGAGTCCATCACCAAAGGATACTGGTTGTGTCATCTCCCATCGGCGAATATGCTGAGTTCATCTATGGAGACCAGAAGAGGATGGATCTAGCAAGCAGATCGTCCTCAAGTCTGGGGATGTGTGGTATTTGGAGAGTCGAGGCTTGTATTCATGGTTTAAGAGCATTAAGCTCAATACCGCACCACCAGCTCTAGTGAACGATACCACATCCGACCTGGCCGT